>PNEQ01087323.1:45973-126488 GCA_003012365.1 Medauroidea extradentata | reverse complement strand
GTGCAAATAACAGTTTTGTACCACATAGGAAAATACATAGATCAGGCCTTACATGCGCCGAACTCGCTGTGACATAAAGTGTGCATCTATCTAGATACAACGTTTGGGTAAGGTGAGGTGAGAGGGGTTTACAGCCCTTTAACAAGCAGGTATTAAGGCCTCACTCTTTAGTTTTGCAGCGGTTTCGAAAATATTGTTTTAACGCAAATTAATACATATAGCAAAATTTTGTTCTTACAGTTTTAATACGTATATATCATTGTTTGTATCTGAATTTTTCGTTGCAGTACACCAAATAGATTGTAGATTTTTGCCCTTGAAATGTCACATATTTTGTTGTCAAAATAAGCCAAAATGACGCAAAATAATTTTTTTTCTAACAAACGGTATATTATTTTAAAAAACGCTCTGGCGAAATTGTGTATCGTATGACTGTACACAGTCTCAAACTTTTCAAAGCATTTGGCTAAAAAAAAAATTCGGGTTATTTGCAATTGTTTGCAATAAATGAAGGCTCATGTTCTTAAGACCCAATGAGGGTGAAGTGAGGTAAAGGGACAACACAGCATACACATCCGAGCCGGTATTCGAATCCAAGACCTCTCACACCATAGACCGGCGCGTAACAGACTTCGCTGCGGAGGCCGACAACATAGGTATCGGGCCAGTGAAATGCCGATTGCAGAATTTTAAAATAAAAAAAAAAAAATGAAAGAAAAAAAGAAAGCAACCAACAGTACATCCATTTAAATACGAGGTGGTCTCAATGATCTAAGGGTTTTATGGCAGTAGAGAATTTAGGTTTTTTTATATAACTGACCGATGATGTTTCGGACAGTTATAAAAAAAAAAAACCAGTAGCAATTATTTTAGACAATAGTTTTAGCCAACGTTTTAAACAAAAAAATTTCCATTGTTACGAACTTCTGAGGCACTATTTCTGACGCCGGAATCTCGTGCATTTAACTGCGGCGCAAGAAATCACGCGTAACGAATTAGTAATTCTGGATAAATATTTACTCATAAAGTTGGCGAATGCCATTATCTAGGATTGTCATTGAGTATTTTATCCATATTGGCTTCGAAAAAAGCGTAGAAATCAGTTGATGATCTTAGCATTTATTTATCTACACGCACTCTTAAGGAGTATGGAAAGTCTAGACGAGCAGACGACTGGAATACTTAATCGTTGATAAAATCTGAACGACTCATTATAATTCGATGAAACGTTTTTGCTAAGTAGATATTTTATTTGCGGACGTCTGTCAATACAGCACTAGACGGTAGTATACTTTGCTTCCGACTAAAAAATTTAAAACTGTTTTTAGAAAAATAATGCCGTAAAGCCACAAAATCCATAATAATGGAAAACTTTAATTTTTATAGTTTTTAATGTTATAACATCCAGGTCTCTACAGTAACCGAATTTCGAAAATACTTGCGTTTTGATTTGAAAATAATTATAACTTACATAAAGCTCTGCGCGAGAGGCTTTGGGATAAAAAAAATCATTTTCAAATCAAAGCGCGAGTATTTTTGAAATTTGGTTGTTATAGAGACCTGGATATTATCACATTAAAAACTATATAAATTAAAGTTTTCCATTTAATTTCTCTAAAAACAGTTTTTAATTATTTACTCATATGCAAAGCATACTACTGCCTAGTGCTGTATAAACAGACGCCCGCAAACAAAATATTTACTGAGCAAAAAAGTCTCATTGAATTATGTTGAATCTTTTAGATTTTATCGACAATTGAGTATTATCAGTCGTTTGCTCGACGTCTTGCCTTCCCATACACTTTAAGACCATGACTAGTAGGCCTATATTTACAATGATGTTGAATTATTATTTTTCAAATGAACATATTTTTCATATTGAATAATCCATACATTGTTTTGTTACAAATACATAATTTGTACGTAATCTTTTGGAAGCAATAAATCTCATATAGTTTCATTATGAAAATTGCCAAAATCAAGTTGAATAACATTTTACAAACGACCGATGCATTATTTTGCAAAACATGTACACAGCATTTTGCATCGTACGACGGCTCTTAGTCTTCAATTTTTCAAACCATTCCGTTAAAAAGTATTGATTTTTTTTTAAATCAATGCGAAAAAAAACCCGCCCTAGCATGGTTTTAGTGCCAGCCAGCCACAAGCACTATATCTGTTGCACACGACATTGGTATGCTACATGAGCAATAGTTACGCCCTTATACCCAGACCGTTCTATTCAACATTTTATATGGCGGTACGTTAGCACTGGGGAAGAAGCTCCACACTCGTGTGTGTTGTTCGTGACGAGGCGTCCTTCTCACAGTCAGCACGCCAGGGCCGATGTCAATACACACGCATTATATGCGACTTTCATGTCAGGAACGTTTTTTGGTTTACGTACTGGCGAGTACACCTACGCTTCTGGTACTTGAAATATCTCTGGCGCCATGTACAGTTCTTAGTAATTGCTGAGATATACTTGTGCGGATATTCAGTTGCGAAGCGTGGCCCAATCACTATGCAGGTCGGAAGGAAGCAGTCGGCAGTCTGTCTCTAGAAGTCGTCGTATAACCGCAGTTACCGCCGGAAGTGGTCATCGCCGGCTTCTTGGCTTGCCTTCAGCCGAGCCCTAGCGGAAAAGGAAGAGGAAGGAATCCCACTATCTTTTTCGTCCTGGACAAGGTTGCTTAGATACAGCCTCCTTGGTCCTGCCCAATCTTCCAGTTCCCCAGCCCCCCCCCTCCCTTTCCAAAACACTCTGCTCTCCTGACACACTTAGAAGAACACCGGATGACTCAGTATAGCATCTTCGTCACTGCGACGAGAGGATGTTTGTCTGTCACTAAGGCACACACACGTCGTATATACGAGTACCTCTACATGCAATGCGCTGGACTGGCGTGGGCGTGCAGACTTTTCATTGTAGTCTCACCTAAGGATGTTATTGAAACTATAAAATTTGCATTTGGAACCAACATTTGTTACAATAAACAAAAGTAAGAACAAGAAAAAAATATTATTTTCTGGGTGTGGTTTTGTAATAATAATATATGCAATCTGTGAAAACATGGTTTCGAATACCTTTCACCGTCGTTAGGTAATGAGATAGCTCAATGCCTCTATGTATCGCGAGTTGCCTTCCTGTAAGGATCAATATTTTTTACGCCCATTTTGAACAAAACGGTTTACTTGAGAGTGTTGCTACAATGCGACTTTTTTTTTTTTTTTTTTTTTTTTTTTTTTTTTTTTTGTTCTTCAGGATCTCCTGCTGCAAACTGTGGCATTTAAAGAAAAAATGCAGTGGTAAATTTGTATGCTAAAAGTGCTTTGCAAAAGGGTTACGCTAAATTCAGTAACAGTACTTAATTTTGCAATAAAGTGTGTAAGTCGTGTAAGTTTTAATATTATTAAAAGGTTAAAATCATAAACTCAACTGATAAAATACGCAAAATGTTTTGTCTGTAACGAAGTGTACCAAGGCGATATGGATTTGATTCCCGGCTGGGTCGGTCCCTGGATTTTCACATATGGCAATCGTTCCGGACCATGCCGTTGGTCGGCAGGTTTTTTCGGGGATCTTCTGTTTCTCCCGCACTTTCATTCCGGCGCTGCTTCATACTCACCTCATGTCACCCCTCACCAGTGCGGAAGACCTCGATGTTAAGCGCTGACCAATATCTCTCTCGCCCACTCACTTTAACGAAATGGCAAGGTTCTGGATAGTTTTTAGCACTAAGTTTCTCCTTTTCCCTGTCAACGCGTTTCTGTTTTTTTTTAACCAGGCGAAACGGAAACAGTAGGAAGTCTGGACGATGTGAACAACCAGAGAATGGTTCGTGATTGGCGTGCGTACGAACCAAACAGTACGGATGTGAGGTTGTGTTTCAGTAGACGCTTACACTTACCATGATCTGGTGACGTTAATTCCTCTACTAAATGTATATGACGTCGACTATATACTTTTCTTTTTGCGCTTTATCTACTTCCAGATCCTTAATAAATTCCCAAATAACCACAAAGCTGGTTTTGTCCATTGTAATTGGTCAATATGTTCTTAAGTGTGTGTGTATGTATAAATAAATACATATATAAAATTCTTACCTAATTCACATCATAATAATATCTGTCCGTTGAACTTAAGACAACTTTATAAAACAGCACGCATGCTACAAATGCTATTTAGAGGCCAACCAACTTAATCATAGACGGCTTTTAAAATCGAAGTGTCTCACAATTTAATAACTGGATAGAAACAAAACAGGTGTTCATGGGTCTTGCCTGTGTAGTGGCGGCAAATAACTACATGAGAAGGTCACATGTAGCCGAGTCACCAATTGGAAGCCTTCACGCTGATTATAGTGGCTAGCACATGGAGGCGATGTGCGCACCAGTATTGCCCCTATCGCTTACTTTATCCTGCACCTCAGAAGCGTCATAAGATGCCATGCTTAAATGTGAGATAGTGCCGCAAATAGTCCCTTATCGGACAACGGTTTAATAAACCAACTAGAATGCCTTAAATTTTATTTATATATCTCTAACTCATTAAGACCATTCAAATGGTTATTAAAATCGCCACATTAGCAATATCACCTTATGTGACAAATACATGTCACACTAGCACAGAGCACGTCGAGTCAGTATGTGAGTCGTTCTCAGATCTTTAATTCATTAACCCTCGTGCGTTGAAAGAGCAGAGTCACACTAATAGAAGCTCATGTCGAGCAACTCGGCACCTCGCCATGCCAGCTCGTCGCATCGTAGAAGTTGATGTGCACTTGTTGCCACCAACATACTCTACGAATCGACATTTTGCATAGTTCTAAACGTATCGTCATAAGGAATAATGCCGATATTTCTTTAAGAACAAAGCATATGATTAACATAAAATGTATTTTGTTTTTTTTTTAGTGTACTAATATGTCGCTAATTTTCAATATTTTATACTTAATTTCCCATTATTTTTTTAAAATACAAAATTATGTTACTTATTGTTTTTATAACTTTTATCGCTCACCCCATGGCATCTAATTTTAGTGTTAATTATGTCATTTCTGTAAGTCCGTTGGTTTATGTTCGGTGTATGCTTCCGTAACATGTAAACTTTGTCTTTTTACATGTCATTATGTGTATACTATGGATGCTAAACATTTTCCATAAGAGGAAAGTGTAGTTGCTAGTAACGTTTACTAAACTAACATATTTTCGTACAAATATAAAATTACGAATTTCACACTTGAAAGTCCATACTACATGTTGAATAACAGAGATCAGAAATCATAGTACGCGAAGAAGGGTGATATGTTTCATTCGAAGCTATACAAAATATGAAAAAGGACATCGGAACAATTTGGAGGAAGGGTGGAGAATGATCGCTCACCGGTACAGGCTCTGCATCTAGGGTCTCCAACAGCTCCTTAGCGAACTCTGTGATCACCAACCAGGCGTGATCTGAAACACACGATACATACACATTGTCAGCTACACTCTCCTAGCAAGTCAACACTGCTGCAGGAACACAGTTCAACAGCACCTAGAACAGCAGTGTGCGGTAGACGAATTCAGGTGGAGCATATTTCATCCAGGCCCAAAGTCTCTAACGTCCATAGGTATCTGTACCCGTCATCTTGAATTAATATAATTTATGTTACACTTTAAGTTACAGATTTTATATATCATGCTTCTGGCACCGATAAGGCGTAAGGATAGTTTAGTACACTTTCTAAAGTTAACATTTGTTGGCAACTATAGGGGCTAATTCCATTTTTAGATTCACCCGTATGATAAGAGTGCATACTTACTCCAGATGATTAGTGGTGGAAATTTACTAAGACATTTGAGTCGCCAAAAAAATATGTAAAGCATTAGAAGCAAATATTTGTTCAAAGTATTGCGAACAAACAAATAAAAAGGAACCTTACAAGTAAAACTTAAATGAAAAATAAAAATACGACTTTAATTGGTGAGGAGTTGGATATCCTGGAGATTCCAGATGCTGTTGCAGCATTTCTTGTCAAGGTGACCATGTTGTTGTAATATAATTTAAGTCACAGGATACTAAATTTCGAATCGATCAAACCAATATAAGTTTCTCATATCCCTTCAACAACTAGAAAAGAGCTGATCTTCAAACGGCTGAACAGATTTTCTTGAATCATAGGTACGAACACTCGATCAAGTCACCTTTAAAATAAATACGAAATCAAAATACGTAGGTTCATCTGTTTAGGAGCTATGTACTGTTACTATTTGACATCAATATCAGTCAGAAATATTTTGTAATTGATAGAAGTTAGGTAGGCATGCAGGCAATTAGGTACGTCTGCTGTTTGGTACATTGGTAGTTAGGTATGTGAGCAGTTTAATAAGTGGAAGTTGGGCGGTTACGGAAATGAGCGGATACGGAAGTGTGTTAGGCAGGCGGGCGGTTTGGCAGGTGGAGTGGTTAGTCAGGTGGGCGGTTAGGCAGGTGGGGTGGTTAGTCACGTGAGGTGGCAAGTCAGGTGGGGTGGTTAGGCATGTGGATGATTACGCAGGTAGGTGGTTAGGTAGGTAAGTGTTCAGGCTTGTGGGATGTTAGGCATGTAAATTATTAGGCAGGTGAGTAGTGAGAGAAGTGTGTGGTTAGGGAGTTGGGTGATTAAGGAGGTGGGTGATTAAGGAGGTGGGTGATTAGGGAGGTCGGTGATTAGGGATGTGGGTGATTAGGGAGGTGGGTGTTTAGGGAGGTGGGTGATTAGGGAGGGGATGGTTAGGAAGGTGGGTGGTTAGGCAGTTTGTTTGTTAGGCAGTTTGGTTGTTAAGCAGTTTTGGTTGTTGGCAGTTTTGGTTGTTAGGCCTTTTGGTTGTTAGGCCGTTTTGGTTGTTTGGCAGGTGGTTGCTTAGGCAGGTTGACTGTTAGGCACATGGGTGATTAGGTAGATTGGTTGTTAGTCATTTGGATGGTTATGCAAGTAAAATTTAGATTGGTGAGTGCTTAGGCAGGTAAAATTTCGGTAGGTGGATGGTTAGATAGGTGCAAGGTTAGAATGTTGGGCGGTTAGGCATGTGGACGTTTAGGTAGGTGGGTGTTTAGGCAGGTGGGCTGTTAGGTAAGTGGGCGGATAGGCAGGTGGGGCTGTTTAGGCATGCAGGTAGTTATGTAGGCGGGTGATGAGATATGTATTAATGCTTTGTTCTAGTCTACAGCGAAATCATTAGATCTCAAACTAAGTTTCTCAGGAAGCTCGGATATTGGGAGGGAAGCGACTATGATATGCAGTTGTCTTAACATTCGCTAGGAATGGATATTTAAATGCACGGAACGATGCAATCTGATCGGCAGAGCAGTGATTTTAACCCGTGTCCTCCTTAATATGGGCCGCACCGGTTACCTATAAGTATTCTAGCCGACAAACTATTGCACTTTTTTGACAGCTGGTAAATGCCATTTTACAAAACTGTGTCCAATAGTTTAGTGTTGTGAAACAATTAATTAGTTTCATCAATGATCGAATTAAAATGAAATTATGTTCACTGCAAATAAAACTCGAGAAATAAAATTGTGATGCTCTATAGAGCACAGGAAACTATGCCAACATAACTGCCAAATAAAGTGCTCTTGTTCATGGGCTAAGCTAAACCAAATACTTTAGGGAACAGTGCCGGGCAGCTCTATGCTAATAATGAGAAGTGTGCGTAAAATAACCTATTGGCATTTAGGTGAAACAATTGAACAATTAATATTATTACTTTTCTGATAACATAAATATTCTCTTGTTTATATGTTTGGTGAACTGCTGTTTTGTTGTAGTCAGTTTATTGCTGTTCGTTCACTGATTATTCGCCAAGAAAATAATTTTTTCGGCCCATTGGTATGTGGGCAGACTCAAATATAAAATTAATAAAATGTAGTATTCTGTTATCTGTTGGGTTGAGGTGTAAACACAGTCAGTGTTCTCGCAGAACCGCACTATCTGTCCAGTATTGGTTTATAGTGTATTCGACAAAGACTGCAAGCGAGAGTTTCGAGGAAGGAAAGGTGGGGCAGATGGAGGGGACACGCCCCTCACGACGGCCGTAGTTCCTGGAAAGTCTGCGTTCTTCGTGACTGAGGCTGAGTTCCGCTCTGTCGCTGTTGCGGCTCCACAATGCCGGGCCAGGGGATGCCCTCACAATGCCGGTCACTCCCTCCATCAATACTGACAAGTAGAGAGTTCCTGGAGGAGAAGGTTTCCCGGCGACACGACGTGGTATTCCCTGCGCGGGTGACGAACCCAGCTCCCTTCAGCGAGGCTGAGTGTGGCGCTTGTCCTGTCTGCCTCGGCGGTATAGTGGTCTGACTGCTCGCCTCCCACCTAGACAATCATGTTTCCATTCTCGGACAGGGCTTCTCCTGATTTTTCTGCTATGGGAAACGTCGCGAAGTTGCCGTTGGCCGGATGGTGCTGCTCCTGTGAATTTAGTTCCTCATACCAACCTCACATCAACCCTCACCACGTGGCAAAGCGGGGACTGAAATATAATTAAATCTTGTGTTCATCCTATTACGTAGTGTCTAGCTCAGTTTATATTTTGACAATTCGTGTTCCTGTGAAGGGGCCTCTTACGAAGCGCTTCAAATGCCTTGCAGTATGTTCATAAATACGTTTTTCCCCTCAAAATTCTTCCTCGTGTGCTCATTGTGTCAATGTACGAAATGAAAGTACTCTTCACGCAAGGACGGGAAGTCTTTGTTTAGAAACCATGCTAATTTAAAACCCCGTTTCTGTGACCTCCAACATAGACAAAAATTGCCGTTTCAGAATGCCGTACTGGATGTATGCGAAATACAGATAGAAATGTTCACTGAACTTTGCTACAGACTTTTCACCAAAACAAAATTATGTAGTCGCCGCTGTAAGTTCTATAGTAAAGATGGATTGACAGGAATATTGCACTCTGCTTCAGCGTTTGGCTAGTTGTGACGATGCGGCGTTTGATTCTGGCTTTAATGTCGCCCTTATTGCTTCCTAAGTGCTGTGTTTTAAACGCGCCAGTAAGCGGCGCCCTTAAATGTGGTCGTAGGCAACATCATAGAAACCCCCCCCCCCCAAAAAAAAGAACTTTTTTGATGAATACTGTCAAGTCTGTCAATAAAAACTGAGGAGACTATCATGGATTATTCAGGTTGCGGGGAGTTGTTTAAGTAACCTGGTGAGACTCGTTACAGCACCTACAGCTTGATTCCACGCATATACTCTCCTGAGAAGTTTACCTGCATATTGTACCGGATCCCATTATTATGTTGTGATAATGCTCAGAATCACGTATTTTTACATCTAGGATGTCGTCGAGTATAAGTGTCTCTGCGTAGTGTAAATTATTTCGAGCATGTGTGAAGTAACATCACCATGCACGCTCTGAACTGGTCTACATTTTTCAGCACTATACTGTAGAGCCGTGTACAGCTTGACCCCTATGTTCATGACGGCGCACTGTCACAAATACTGAACTTCTATGGGAATTAATATATTCAAGGATTTTAAAATTTTTATTTTGCATTTTTTTTTTGCTTGAAAGTTATCTACCGTCATAGATGCAAAGTTTCTCTCCTGGGGACCGATTAAATAACGCTTTTTACAGATGCAACGCAAAATTTGCACCTGTGTAGTGTACGGTTGCGCAGCATTGGAATTAAATACCAACGTACATGCAATAAAAGGCTCGTTTAACATGCTCTGCACATGCGTTGCGCTAGGTCGGTGCAAACAGCAGGTGGTGATATTTAATCGGTGCCAGAACCGCATTTTCTCGCGTATTTGTTCTTGTGCGTCAAACAAGTTGCTTCCATTCATGAACCAACAGGTTCTATTATAGTTATCAACGTTCCGCTGTACACTCACTGATACATTATAATTATACACGATTATACGAAGTTTTAACTATTCGTGCTCAGTGTTTCCAAGTTTTTATACTAATACTTCTACATCTTTTAGTACCAACATTTTTTTACAACTGCAATTAGTTTTTTCTTGTAGAAATGTTACGCTGACGGCTAGAGAAACAACAGTTTTTCGTGTGTGTCTTTCAAGCGGAAATATGAGCTAATTTCAAATTGCCAGTATCCCAAAAAATTGCGTGAAAACTTACTTAAATATATTTCCTTCTTTCTATGCATTTATCGTTATTTGAGTCAGTATTCATAAAGGTTTATTCATTCCTAATGAAAGGCACTCGACAAATTTGTTGAATGTTGCGTATTCACGGTACTCGGCCTAGGGAATGTCAAGAGTGACGTAGAAACAATTGTTTAGTAACTTCTACATGCAGGAGTGGATTTACAGGAGGTCTCAGGGGTCTGTATTCCGGGCTGGCATAGTCAGTAAGATGGCTTAATGTTTTAACAAGCGTTATTTACTGTGGAAGCATACATCTTCCAAAATAAAATATTAATACTAATATTTTATGCACAAAATATTACGACACTATTTGCTGTTAATGGTAGACTTCCACAAAAAATACAGTATCGTATCATACGTGCAGCCACTTAGCGGAACGGTAAATAATAGTTTTAAGGGTTTGTTTTTATCCACAAATCATTACAGTTCGTGACAAGGCTAAGTTACTTTCGCAACCACGACTTAACTTTGGTGACTTATATTTCTGTTTTTATATTTTACTGAACGTATATTTGTAGAAAGAAATGAGTTTTCATTTACTAGGATTGTGGGTAGACCACACGAGTTTCAATACTCCTCCGGCCGTATGCGGTACATCTGTTTACGAACAGCGATTACGAATCGTGACGCACGCGACAACAAACTTATATTTTTAGTATACTTTTCTTAGCCTTTATGTATTCGTGGATAAAGTAAGGACACAGGTAGGTCAATAAATAAATATCGTATGTGGAGGCTACCAGTGGATCAGGGTATCACACTCCGGTTACAGACTTATAACCGGGCGCACGTAGACATCTGATTGCCGCGGAGAATGACATGAGTGTGTGAGATTTAGTCAGCGCTCAACATCGAGGTCTTGGTGAGGGGTGATATGAGATGAATATGAAGCCGTGTCCGAGTGAAAGGGCGGAGGAAACAGGACCTCCCCGAGGAAACCCGCCGAGCAGCGACGTCCTTCCGCACTATTCACACATGCGATAATCCGAGATGAGTGCACCAGTCACTGTGCATGTCGTAGGATGTTAATCTCGTCGACGGCGAAGTTATGAGAGAAGAAAATGCTGCCCAATAGAACCAGAAGCAATAAGGGAAACGGCTAGGAACTTAATTTAAGGGGTATTGATCCCTACCACCTTTGATTAATCCGTTCCTTCTCAGTAACGTCAGTTCCAGTCGGTGTATCGAACACATTTGTCATGACAGGGCATAGATACAAACTTAATCGATTTTCTGAAATTGTTGGAACTAAAATACATTCATTATTTCTCAATGAGAAACAGCCGACAAGAAAATTTTTCTTTAATCGCGAGAGCAACTATAGAGGTCACAAAAGTAACAAACAATTCCACATGCATTCCAAAAAGTGAATAAAACAATAAACTATGCCTTGTCGGCGTGAAAAAAGTAAAACAATCTCTCTATTCCCTGATTTAAAAGAAATGTAAATCCAATCTGAGAGGTATCAAATCTCTCTTAAGGGCGCCGTATATCACGCGCTTAAAATGGGTTGCAGTGTGTTCGCGCGTAAATAAATTTTTCTTTACGATAATAGCCCACGTGTACCCGTTGTGCTAAAGTATAAAAATAAATCATACTTCGTACAAGTACGGAATTTCATTATTACAACACCATGCTTATTAAAAATACTGTTTCTAAGGTGTCCATCATATCTAAATACTGCCTTTTCAGACTACCGTACATCAAAATGTACTAACCGGATGTATGTGAAACTCGGATTGAAACGTACACTGAAATTTGCTGCTGACTTTCCAACAATAAAATTAAGTGGTTGCCGCTTAGAGTCCCGTTGTGATGATGGATCGCCGAGAATCTTGCACACTGTTTCAGCGACAGGCTCGTTGTGACGCTGCGGCGTATGGTGTGTTTCAAGGTCGCTCTTATAGTTCTGTCACTTCTGAACATCGAACGCACAGATAGGCGGAACCATCTGAGCACTCGCTTGGGCCTATTAAAAACAACTTATAAAACCGAAATCAGAATGGCCCAGACGGGTCCTTCGGAATACGAGTGAAGTGTTTCACCACTGCACTACCTATATTTGTTCCTGCGGCAAATAAAATGGAAGTAATGAGCGTTTTGACGATTATATATAAATACAAGTACGCGTACTTGATAATTAATGAAGTTTTGGCCTTGCAGTAGGCCTACATTTTTAAATTCATTATTGGACGGCTAGGGCTCTCGCCTGCCCCCATGGCGATTCGGGTTCGGTTTGCATGTGGGAATAATGCCAGATGATGCCGCTGGTTGGCGGCTTTTCTCAGGGATCTCCAGTTTCCCTCATTCTCATTCCGGCGGTTATCAGTTGTAGGGCCTCATCGGGACTAGCAGGAGTCGACGGGTGCCCAGCTATTAGCCTGCATCCGGGTTACAGAACAATCACGAATACATAACGTGCTGACATCAAGACATAAGCCCCATAAAACCAAACTGTCCATGGCAGTGGCTAAAAAAAGAACTACTAGAGTGAAAGAAGACTGGAGTAGAGAGGAGAGAAGTGCTGTAAGCCGAGGAGATATTGCTGTGGATGATAATACATTGTTGTGGTTGGAAAGGAAAGCAGGACAGAGGAACACTTCCCACTGCTAGTGAGCTGAAACAAGCCGAGATAGCAGCGAGCTGGTGCATCCGCCCACAGCATCCAGAACTGCAGTGTCATCTGGCCAGCTGCAACTTGCGTCTGCTGCACTAAGACCACTCGTGATTAGTGGGAGTTACATGAACATGTGGCAAACCACCCACTTACTGTTAAATATTTATTTTGACCTGAATGTGGCTGTACATAGAGATGAAAACTCATTTCGAATACTTGTTAACTGTGCGCATTCGAAACAGTAGCTCCAAATGCTACAAAAAAATTGGCCTTTTCACACAGTTGTATATAGAGATTTACTGATATTACATATACGAAACAACTTATGTGTCCTTCAGTGAACTTTGCTGCATATTTTCTGTCAAGAAAATGAAACGGTCTTCGCTTTTAAGGCGCCCGTCTACCTGCCTCTCAAACTGCGTTGCAGTATGTTTGAAATACACGTTTTATAAACAAACTGTTCCACGTGTGCTCACGCGGGTTTCGCACGAAAAGAAATACATTTCAGACCATGGCGGAATAAAACTTTCAACACATCACGTGTGTCGCAAACAGCATTTTTAAGCCCTTCAAAATGGCCGAAAACGGCATTTTCAGACTACCAATATTGTGGACGAATGTCTGCGAAACTAGTATATGGCCCTGCGTTGGACTTTCCTTAAAACTTTCCACCAATAAAAATATGGGGTCACCACTGAAGGTGTCAGTCAGGCGAGTGTTCTACGATAGCACTGCACGCCGCGTCGTTTCAGCGTCTTGCGGTAGATGCGACACCGCGCCACAGGAGCTGGTCAACATCGCCCTTCGCGCCGTGCCTCACTCACACAAACACACGGTCAGTAGGCGGGCGTCTTAAGTCGCATAGTTACAGTAGAACAATGGAAACACTACGCGACAATTTAGCACCCTGTACTTAGGAGCGAAGGAATACTTGTAGCATGTGGATTGATTAATTTTTATTTTGTTGTACTTTGCATCGTGCTTGCACTGTGATGCTGTTAGAGACAGCGACACACAACTTTTACACAAGGACAGGAACTGCAATGAATCTGCCATGTTCTATCTTAAGGGTGCCGCCTACCCGCGCGTGTGAGGCTCAAAAGCTTCGGAGCAGTAAGGTCGACCTTGAAGCGCGCATCAAATGCCGCATCGCCACAACGAGTCAAGCGCTGAACTAGCGTCAAGATTCCCGCCGAACAGTTTTTACTATGGGACATTAAGCGGTGACCATATTATTTTATTGTTGGGAAGTCTGCAACTAAGTTCAGTGCAGGTCACAACCTGAGATACACATACATCCGGTTAGTACATTTTGAAGTACGGCAGTCTGAGAAGGCCGTTTTTAGCGATGTTGGAGGGCTTAGAAACAGCGTTTGTAATTAGCGTGGCGTCTTAACAATGAGGTTCCGACCTTGTCTGAAGTTTGTTTTCTGTAAGTACGTCGACACAATTGGGCGCACATGAAATATTTTGGTAGAATAAACCTGTTTACGAACACCCTGCAGCGCATTTGAAGCGTGGAGTAGGCAGCCGCCTTAACAGTGCGTGGTAGATAAATAAACGCTGAAAACATCAACTGATTTCTACGCTTTTTTCGAAGTCAATATGGATAAAGTACTCAATGACAATCCTAGATAATAGTATTTGCCAACTTTATGTGTAAATATTTATCCAAAATTACTAATTCGTTAAGCGTGATCTTGCGCCGCAGTTAAATGCACGAGGTTCCGGCGTCAGAGATTGTGCCTCAGAAGTTCGTATCACTGGAAACAATTTTGTTTAAAACGTTGGCTAAAACTATTGTCTAGGATTGCTATTGTTTAATTTTCGCAAATTGGCTTCAAGAAACCTTACAGTTATAGATTAATGTATTTAGCGTTGAATTATGTACCACGCCCTCTTGAGGAACCATTTCAGCATTTGTCTGGAAAAATTTCGGGAAGCCATGGAAAATCGAAACCAAGATGACCAGAGCCGGGAATTACTCCAGAATGAGAGTAGAAGTGTTCTCTTTGCGCCACCTTGTTCGTTAGGAGCGCCCGGAGATGTCGCCCTTATTGCCTCTTTCATTATGTACCTCAAATATACAGGATGTCCCAGGAGGAAAGGACAATATTATGGGAGGTGATAGTACTTGTAATTGTGATCAAAAAAGTTCCTATTAACTTTGGGTCGATATGGGACGGTTGTCGAGATAACGCCATTTGAATGTAAATGTTGATAAGCTCTATAATTACTGTTATTGTTTTATTTGCAGTTATGTTCCTATTTTAGTTGTAAGTAAATGTAATCTAATACATAATAAATGACGTACTAATCTTTTTTCCATAGATATGATAACAAGGTTACAATACACAACCATTTCGTTCCATGTCATGTCAAACACAATGTTCAAGTTAACACATTAGTCAGTTAGCTGTGTATGTAAACACGTTTCCATGGCAATGCATTGTCTCCTTGATCACGGCCGTAAAAAAACAGGTCTGGACACTCGGCTGGAAACTTAACCCACTTGTTGTTTGGCTACAGTTCGCAAAGTTAACGAAAATACTGTACGTTTTTGGCGCTGCAATCAAGGCGGTCGGGCTCAAGCTCCGCCCACTTCCCTCTTACTGAGATAAACAATTCATCAAAACGTATTTTTATACATTTATGAAATACTTTCTTCGCTCACAATCCTAAAGCATGGCTCCAACAATCTTTATTTTCTTTATAATGTAACAAATGAAAAAAAAAAGTGGGCGGAGTTTGAGCCCGACCGTCCTGACTGCAGCGCCATAGAAGCATAACACTCTCGGCAACTTGGTGAACCTCAGCCAAACAACAAGGAGGTCAAGCAAAATACATTGGTAGATAGGCGAGTGTCCAGACCTGTTCTTCTACGACCGTGTCCTTGATTGTAATATGGCCTGTCACTGCAAAGAGGAACATAATCTCTATATATAAAAATGAAAGCTGACTGACTGACTGACTGACATATCAAACTGCAGCCCAAACCACTGGACCTAGAATCGTGAAATTTTTTGTGGGGGTTCCCTTCAGGTCGTAGGCGAGCACTAAGAAGAGATTTTTCGAAATTCGACCTCTAAGGGGGTGAAAAGGGGTGAAATGTGTTTCCGAAGAAACGTCGATAGAGCTCGAACCCGACGACCAATTATCGTGATTTTTACTTTAATAGGACACTCGTAAAAATGCATATTAGCTAATTTAAGGATTTTTCGAAGTTCAACATTTAAGGAGCTGAAAAGACCTTAAATGGGTTTCCAACCAACTATCGATATCTATCGAACCCTTCGGGATGGAGAGTTGATATTCACTTCAAAATATTGCTTACGTAAATACCCAATAAGTAGTTTTAGGTTTTTTTTTTAAATTTGATCCCCAGGCAGTAAAAAGGGGCAAAATGGGTTTTTAATGAATCGTCTATATCTTTGAAACACAATTGGCTATCGTCGTGATTTTAACTTTAATTGGTTGCTTTTACAAACTCTATGACAGGACTCAAAGACGTTTCTAAATTCTTTATTTAAAGGGGCGAAAATACGTGAAATGTGTTTTCGATTATCCTTCCATATCTATCGAATTAATCGAGATATCGAAGTGCTGTTTGCTTTAAATTGGTGCTTTTGTAAATATCTCAAATACCATTTAAAATATATTTTCTAAATTCGGCCCTAAATTGGTTTAAAAATGGGTAATATGAGTTTTCGACTCACATTCGATATATATCGATACCATAGTTTTTTATATAGCGACGTGATTTTTGTTTAGGATTGATGCTTACTCAAATACCTAAAAATTGATTTCAGGAATTTTCTAAATTCACCACCTAAGGACGTGAAAAGGGGTGTAAAGTGGTAAAAAGCGTTTTCAATTAATCATCGATATATCTTGAACCCAGCGGGCTAATGTTGTGTTTTTTACGTCCACGAGATACCAATAAAGTATTTTAAAATATGATTCAAGGGTTTTTCGATATTTACTCTCTTAAGTGGTGAAAAGACCTTGAACGTGTTTTAGATAAATCCTCGATATCTATCGAACCCGTCGAGATATACAATTAATTTTTGCTTCAGGATGATGATTACAGAAATTATCGCAAAACGGTTTTCAGATTTTTCGAAATTCGATTTGTTAATACTGTGCAGGGGTGATATGTGTTTTTTTTTTAGTGAATGATCGATTTTGATTCGACTGAACGGGCTAGCGATGTGATTTACACTTCAGTTGGATACTTGTACAAATGTCTAAGATGTAAATTTAAAATATTTCGAAATTCGACACCCAAAAGGGTGAAAAAGCACGAAATTTGTTTTCCATCAACCCACGATATCTATCTAACCAGTAGCGATATTGAGGCGTTGTTCGCGTCAGAGTGATGCTTACGTAAATATTAGAAAAAAAATGTATGTATTTTTTTTCTTTATAAGAAACGTGATAATTAAGACTAAAACTTAGTTTGTCAATAATCAAGGCAGACGATCGGAAAAGCAGGAACGAGCAGCGAGAAACAACCTAGGAGTTTCACTCTACAGTAACCTGTCGAGACGTGGTGTTGTACAACCTCTATGAGCCCAGGACACAGACATTTTATTTTATTAAATACATTTTATTTTCATGAATTATTTCGACGTTACGTGACGCAGTTGTTTGTTACTCAGGCCTAAATTCCGGGAGGTTCTGGGCTCGAATTCTGTTAAAAGCTGCGTGCGAACGTTCAATTCTGACACACAAAAACTACAAGGGAGATCGAATTAGTGCAATTTACATGTAGTCTTTAAAAGGGGTAAAATTGCAGTTCACTTTCCACTTAGGTTCCTCTACAATATCAGCTGACATATCGTCGGTATACTGCCAAAAGTGATTAAGTCACAAATGCTATTTCGTTTAAAAACGGTATTAAATTGTAGATATTAACAAAATTTTGGTATGTTACTATACTGTGACACAACAGTACGAAACGACGAATAGACTTTAAACTTGGGCAATTGTTAGTGAACAACATATACATATTCCTAGCATTTTTATAATTTTTTCTCATTTTGACTTTGTCTTTTTTGGCAGTAAACCGACGATATATCATCTCACTAATCTCAGGTTTGGGGCACCAAATACGTTTCCGCGAAACCTTTACCCTTTGAAACTTTGTAATGTCAATAAAGTTAAATTGAATATTTTGAAAATATATAATTGAGGGCACCGTCACCTATGGTTGTGCACAGGGTAAACAGATGTTTCTCATTCGATTAACCTCTTACCTTAGGTGTCTGTAATTACCCCACAACGTCAAATAGGCAGGGCTATAAATAAGGCCCAGGAGTAGTCGCTGTTTAGTGTCAGGGACAAACTTAAGATTGCTTTTCGCGTGGACAGCTATAGCTACTTATCCTACTGCAGAATTAGTTCAACTAGCCGCTTGGACATTCCAACACTTGATGACTGAAGTACCAATCTGGTGTGCAAAGATGTTTTTAAATTAAAGTAAATATTACCAGCAGTTGCGAATAATACTCGCGAGCAAAGCCGCAGGGGACTGCTAGTTGCAAATAAAACAGTACAGCAATAGTAATTTTAGAGCTTATCAATGTGTACATTCAAATAGGGCTATCTCGACAACCGTCTCATATTGACCCCATGTTCATTTAACTTGTTTGATCACAATGACCAGTAATAACACCTCCCAGAATATTGCCCCTTCCTCCCGGGACATTCTGTATACAATAGCTACAGGGGTTCATTTGAATGCATGTTTGACACTTGTTTCATGTTGTTACCTGAAAGAGATCAAGCAAATATTTTCATGGTTGTTGTAAGATAAGTAACCAGATGATGGTGACTTTCATAATGCCGTGCCATAATGGCGAAATTTGTTAAAAACTCAATCATATATTGCAGCGTGTGTAATTAACTTAGAGAAGCAAATATTACTACACGCAGCCAGTTTACTAAAGTTCCTCAGATTGTTCGTGTGACTGAAGACCGGAACATATAATTCCCGAACAGTCGTATATGTTGTCGTTGAAGGAATTCTACTATTATCGTCCGTGTTATATTCGTTGTGATGTCTTGTATACAACGATTTTGGTCGCTGTGTTTGTGTTGCCCTTGTTGTCTTTGTCCATAATTGTCGCCATTTTCATGCATCCTGTTTGATCCTTGTCTGTTTTTGTTTTCTTTTTCACTTTTTGGTTTCCATTACGTACCGACTGTGTTCTAATTTTGGAATTATTGTTATGTTTGTTGACTGCATCCATTTGTGGCGTCCATGGTTTTTTTCTTGCTAATTTTCTCATTCTTCGTCATTTTATGTAACTGTGGGTTTTCTGTGACTCAGCAAAATTCGCCAGCAGTGGCATATACACAAAAAAAAATTAGTGTTTCATGCTATATACCATCACGCACACAACATTAAATAGTTTTCAGTAATATTTAACAACTTGTGAATGAGTTTTGATATTTTAACTAACGTAGTCGACCGTTCATGGTTTTAGTTACTGTAGTACGAAACCTGCCATAGTTAAGTTACTTTTAAGAGCAGTCCTCAAATGGATGGCAGACGCTATTAGAACGCTTCGCGCTTACTAGAAGCGATGCTGCACTGTAAAAATCTTTCTAAAATGTTCAGGAAGTTATTATCCCAGACGCAGTATGGGACAGTTACCATACTTCCGTCTTGTAAATATGCAAACCTTTACAGTTGTTAGAATACAAGTCTTGTGACTTCAGTATACATTTGACTGTTTTATAAAAACGTTTAGGAGTGTTACCATGGATGTCTGGGAAACAATTCTACCGTACCTATTTTCTTAGCGCTCCTATACGTACGTCTGGTAAATTTACAAACTGTTTTTTTTTAGAGTGTGCACGTGGTGTGTGAGCAAGAGTTAGTCTTACAGCCCTCGTGCTTCTAGTCTCATTGTAGCCCAATAACACGCACATTATGTCTGCAACTGTGTTATATTATTACACGTGTCGAAAGACACCCTAGTATTGAAATACAGATTCCATTATGTAGTTTCCTCCTTTACCATCAAAATAGAGCGCCGAAGCCATAAAAATACCATTTTTAGCCGTGTTCACTTTTTAAAAATCTCTTTAATGACATGCGATAAGACTAAATTAAAACGCGACATCTATAGATGATAGCTGTTTATCCTTTATGGAAAAAGACCGTATTCCCAAAATAGTTACTCATGGAGATACACACGTACACGTAAACACTGATTTTACAATAGTACGTCTTTCTATTGCGACTCTTCTGAACTACCGCGAAGTGATGTTCCTTCTAATATACTTAAGGTACGAAAACCAAAAGCGAAATATGGCCTTACGACAATGTTTACTTCCCTTGAATTCCTCTTTACTCGACTCGGATTATGATTTTCGTGACGCTTCCTATATGGCTAGGTAACATCATCACATAGAGCGGGAAATTAGGTCATTCGTTTTGTGCAAGTTTCTCTCGAAAATAGCGCACCTTCTATCTTCTTATTTCGCGCAATGTATGTCTTTAGTGAGATTGTATGCAATTATTTTTCGCTCAAGGTAATTTTTTGCGTGAGTCAGCAGCCATTTGGCGTCGTATGAGATCAGCTCAAGTAAGTTGCAGACTAAAGATTGCGTCATTAGTCTAGTGTAGCCGTGGCAGTAGATAGCGTGACCAACCATTGTAAACTGCGACTGTTGTTTGTTGTACATACTGGCTGTGTTTCATTCTTCTGACTCTTGCGCCTGGCAATGTTCCAAGAAGGCTGGTGTTTATGTTCGATGTTGAATGCGAGTGTGGCTAGGCTTATATTCCGTATAGAGAGGTTGCTATGAATTGTGGAAAGGAGTTCGAGAATGAGTAGTGATGTTAGTTATTTAAAACAAAAGTATTGTCTACTTTATGATTTTTTTTCCTAGTACAACAATACTATTTTGAAGTGGGTAAGTATCAAAGAAATTATATCGGCCTGATGATAGTGTTTCAGTTCGCGATGTATACTCTCTTGTAAACATTAATAGAGGAACTCGAGTTATGACAACGTTTGCGTCAGTTACGGGCAGCGCGTTTAGAAGGAATGTTTGTCGCAGAGAACATTGCAATATTTTTATTACGTTCTGGCGACAATCGTATGCTGAATACGAAGACACAAGGAAATAACTATAAGTTTTTTTTTTTATCTCGAATTGCGAATGAAATGAGAATTATTTTACCGTTGATTCATTTGTGTATGCGACTCTCTGTTCCTGTCAAAACCATTTATCTCACAGATGCTGTTGTAATTTACTCATACCGAGTAAGTGGGAGGCTTCGTTGAAAAAATTTGAAAAAATGTTGCTCTTATTTGTGTATAAATATCACTTGCTTGTTTTTGGAGCGCATTTATTTACATTTAATTTGTCGTTACTGTGTGAAATTTTTTTTCCGGCTAGAGTACCCAAAGTACCGTTACCTCAATTCCACAAATATGGTGGCCGACTTGCCAAGACGTCGAATCGTGTGCAAGAGCAGATCTTAGCTTATTCGAAAAGTGTTTAGCATGCGTGCGTGTATGATGTATGCTCAGAGATAGCATTCAGAGACTGTTACACATTTGTGTATACATTTCATTTCCTACGCTGATATTTAAAAAAAAACTTATTTTCTCGGCGAGTTTTTGTAGTACATATCGTGGTACAGAATATCGAAAAATGAAACTATAGTTGAAACAAACTATTTAATGAACTGTAGCAATATGAAGTAAGAAGTTGAAAATAATCTTTAAATGTAAAGTTTTTCTTCCAACAGCGATAGCATGTTCTACACTTCAGCACGTATAACGTATTTTTTTTAATTAGCTTAAAATAAAAATGAAGTCACTGATCAAAATGTTAAGTTAAATATAAAAAACAGCTTTTTTGTAAATTGCCTTAAATCGCTGTTGAACAAAATCTAAATATTTAAAGGTATTAGTAAATTATTAGTTCATATTGGCAAGAAAATGTTTTTTTTTTATTTATTAAATCATTAATTTTTTTTTCTGAACTAAATTGATTGTAAGAGTATTTATTTGTTTGCATTTGGTTTGAATAAAAGTTTTGATTTTACAACAATTCTTGCTTTCGCAGCCAAACGGCATTTTTAATAGGTAAGAATAGCAGGTCATACGTTTGAATTTATTATATTGTCATGGTCTCTTAATACGTATGCAAAATTAAAAGTAATACATGCACCTGGAAGAGGGTGAAATTAGAATTTAAAAATTTCACAACATACATACATACACACATATGTACGTGAAACTAATAAAAGCGTGTTAAAATGTGTAGGCCCGTGCAGTTCACCTTAGTATTTAGTGATACGGTATAAAATGTCGGGGTCAGCACTGAATGTTTGTTAGAGTCTAGGCGCACTAAAGACTGTACATAGTTCAGCGACTTGCCCCTTGAAGCCACATGAGGCGTGATGTGTGTCTTGAACGTCTGTATCGCCCCCAACTTCCATTCATCGTACGTGCAAAATAAGTCCAGCTGCCATGCACATGATATATTATATAAATCTGTCTTCACCGTTCACGCTATCATTTTCGGACATAAACACTTGAGACGATGGGAATATTGCTACTGAATTAAACACGTAGAAATAGTTTGATTGACAAGTGATTATCCCCACATATGTTAATTTTACACGTATATTTCTACCCTTGGTTCTTGCCTGGGCCCCAGGGTTGAAAGTGACCTTAAGGGCGTTAAAGTGGCAAAAATGCTTCATTTTATATCCGTACGACATAGTGTTATTATTGTATACTTGGGACTATACATTTTACACTTGTGGAGATTTTTTACCTCTCATAGTCTTCACATAGAGGCATGTTAAAGACAAATTCTGCATGTTGCCTGAACATGCAATTACAAAAACCATTTACCTTACCCGAATTAAATAATTAACACTAAAGTTAGGTATTGTGGTCCATATGCGAAAAGATTTAAACGTAAACTGAAGTTTCTCTGTTTTTTTTTAATCGTAAAATGTTGGCAATCTTCTTCATTCACTGCAGCAATTAAAAAAAAGTGATTTTTAAGTTTGTTCTATATATTTTAGCATGGGCCATCATATCTAATTTTACTGTTAATTATTTGACTCAAAGTGAGTCAGTTGGTTTTTGTTGTAGGTATTCGTATGTTTCTGTTTCATGCAAATTTTGACTTTGACATCCCGCTGTAAGAAGACTATGAGAGCTAAAATGTTTTCAAAAGTAGAAAATTTAGTTACGAGTTTACAAAACTAACAATGTGTCGTCGACTACTATAATTCGCTGTTTGGAGCGTAGTTCACCTATTATTTTTGTCAGGTTACGTACAAAAACTTTACGTACGAGAACTTGTAATATTAAACCACTAACTGAGATGTAGGGAAAACTTCCGCTGAGTTATTTCCCAGTTAATTGGGACACTGTCATGCATGTATTTCTTTAAAATACTCAACCATCTCCTTTAGCCCTCGTGTTTATTACGTAAATCAGCGTTTAATTCTTGCCTGAGACATGGTCAGTATGAAATAGGTTTAGGCAGTGCAGACAACACATGTGTTTTCTTCCTGTTGTCTGCGGCTGTACTAGAGGTGATGTGAAGTTTGTCTTGAGACCCATGAAAAATTCGCTATGTGGTACTAAGACACTGTGTCACTTCTTTTGTTAAAAATTTCATATTTTCCTATAGTAAATTAATTTAATGGTAAACTACCGGCTATATCTCATATTATAAAAAGTTATTTTTACGATTCGGTGCGTATTATTAGATTAAATTGTTGCTAGAAGATATTTAATATTTATTACATAGTGGGAGTTAATTATCCTCTTAAATTTCTTAATTATTTCGTATACGGTGTCCATAATAAAATGTAAGGTAATTAGCTGAGTACCAATTCTAATACTTTCTAACAAATTTTGAACCAGAGAGAAATTAAGAAAAATAAGCTTTATAATGACACGGGCTCTTACGGCGCGGTCTGCCACATTTCATCATCATTTTTCATTTTTTATCTGTACGAGATATTTTTTTCTTATTTTAGACACAAAATGTGACTAAATTTAGCTCTTATGAAATTTCTTTATCTCTCATAGTTTTCGCGTAATGGCTCGTTAAAGTCATATTTTGCATGTTTCCATTTTAACGACTACAATAAAACCAACTGATATACCAAACTAAAAAAATCACAGTGGATAAAGACATTGCAGGTTACAATGACATGCTCATAAAATTAAAGAATACAAATTATTGGTGTTTAAAAAAAAATAATTGCATTTTTAAAATCTTTATTTTCAGTTTCAGCATTTTTTTTAATTCAAGTAATTTTTATTCTTTAATTTCATGAGCATGTCATTGTAGCCTGCAATGTCTTTATCCACTGTGATTTTTTTTTTGAGTTTGGTATATCAGTATATCAGTTGGTTTTAGTGTACTCGTTAAAACGGGAACATGCAAAATATGACTTTAACAAGCCATTACGCGAAAACTATGGGAGATAAAAAAATTTCATAAGAGCCAAATTTAGTCACATTTTGTGTCTAAAATAAGAAAAAAATGGTGATGAAAATTGCGGTAGACCGCGCCCGCAGGACAGATACACTTGTATATAATAGTTTAGAATATTCTTCTGTGCTGTAAGTTGAACGTTACGGCAATGATAAGTAAATATGTAAATATGGTACTCAAAAAGGAAAGTTGTAAATTGTTTATACTGACATATATGTATATATAACACAGAGACACACACGCAACACCTGTTAAAGCTTGTCGGTATGTTTAATTACACTTTATTCATAGAAATATTATTTATATTGATTGTGCCGTTTTGGAAGAGTCATTCAGTCATCTTCTGGATTTTGTTTTCGTAGGTGGACATATTTGGGACCAGTTCGTAGTCTCGTCAAGAGAAGCTTCTACAAACTCGCTGCAGCGCTGTTCTAGCACCAGGTACCGTAGAAAATATAACTTACAAGTTAATAATACAGTTACGAGCACCGCCTACCTTTGTGAGATTTTGCGTGTTAGAGATTCAGAAAGGACGTAGCCACAATGGCGGTCCTGCCACATCATCATAAGTTCACTCAAGCGCTGAACTATAGTGTGTAAGATTCACGCCGACCCATTTCTACTATGGGACTCTGTGCTCATATACTTTTATTGGTGGAATGTCTGTTGCAATGTTCAGTGCACGTTTCTGTTCGAGTTTCCTAGACACACGGTTAGTTTGTCGGAAGTGTGTCTTTTCCTACATTGGCACAAAAGGCACATGTGAAATAGTTTCGTAAAAAAAGTATTTATCAACACACTGAAGCGCAGTTGAAGCGCGTGGTAAGTGCCGCCCTTAATGCTGACATTCGAACACTAGAAGCAGTTTTGGATACGTTTAATAATAAATCCCACACCTGTAGCTTTTCAAGACATAGCATTACACGAGTTGGAACCATCAGTTACTGAATTATAGTATAGATACAGTAACAGTTACATCGTAGTGACGTGTTTTAGGAGGGTTCGAGTCTAAAAAATTATCAGAAATTACAAAAATAAGTAAATAATAATAAATGTTAGCTAGTGGCCGTGTGCCAATGTTAAGTCAGTGTAGTACACACAATACGCGTTATGAACGCTGGTCGCGTCACTACAGCTGTCCTTACATCAGACTGCGATACCGACATCTCTAATTTTTTGTCTTCTTCCCCCTTCCGCTAATGTCTTCCACTCCTGTGTTGACGCTGAGATGGATGGTGATAGTTTTTGTTCACTTCCGTCGAGCACTACGCACAGAATTGTGCGTGGCTGCTGCTGCGTCACTCGCGTGTAGGAGCGGGATGTCGCACTGCGTCACGCCGCACGTATAGGCTGATCAGGACTAAGTAAACACTTCGGAATTGTGTCTCGTTAACATAATACTAACACACATATGTCATCAGACGTCTTTATTTAAAGCCTAGTTAGAATTTTTTTGGTTGTGGACATATGCCATTGCTTATGTTTTGTTGACCAAACTTGTAATGAAAAGGAAAGTGTCATAGTACACAAAACGGACAAATAAGCACGGGCAAAAAACAGAAGGAAAAAAAAAAAACAATCTCGGAGGAATTTCGCAAAAAAAACTCTGGGATTGTTTTTTTCCTTCTGTTTTTTACGCCTTTTTGTGCTTTGGCACCTTGTCTTTCAATACAAGCTTGGTCAACAAAACACGAGCAATGGCGTATGTCCACTAACCAAAAAATTGTAATTGTAAACTCTCATTGCAATAAACATTTAAAAATCTCTTTAAAGCCTAGTGCAAAATGGACATTAGCATGCATACTAATTGTGGCAATAATATCGTAAACATAAACACAAGCGTGGAGCGCTTGTTACTATGGTAATTTATCTTAGTAATATGATGTAGAAATTTGGCGGTCATTGTTGAGAAGAAATGTGTGTTGATGCAGTTGGCGGCACGTAGAAAATGAAATTACATACATAATTATTTTCGTTTCTAGTCTTTTCAAACCACTGCGACGTAGTCGTTTTATACTTTGCTAATTTAGTCTCTCGTGTGACAACTTAGTATCGCTTTCAAGACCAAACATTTTACACCGTATTAGCGTTAAGCAAAATTTGAACTTGCACCTACTTTACTTAATACTAAAACTTGCCTTGTGTATGTGCTTGTCGCTATGTACTATCGTAAGCTAGGCAGATTGAAATACGGGCAGGTAAACACTTGCGTATTAAATACTATGTGTACGCGTATGTTCAATTTAACTCAGCCTTGATGTCGGTCTGAAGTGATGTGGGTGAAATATTCTACACATGTCAAGTCTTACTGTTGCGGCCACGCCAGTGTGCTTGAGTTTATTGGCGTGAGCGGCAGTTAACCTTTATGGCGGACAAGTATGTCTAGTGGCCGATATGCCGACCACCCCTTTAGAGTTTTTCGGGGGTCTTCTAGCTGGAAAATGTAGATTTAAATGTAATAAATAGGGGTTATTTAAGCAGTTTTCATACATAAACTTTGAATATACTGCAGGTAGGTGTATTAATACTTTTATTAGATATATTTTATAATTTTGGTGGTCTCTTTATGTGTATTGAGTAGTAAACGTTGGAAACAATTTTGAAGTTGGCATTATTTAAGTAAACAACGCTAGTAGTATTATTATGCTATTAATTTGGGGTGGGGAGACCCCTTAAATATTTTGGTTTGGGGGGAGGGGGACTATCGCCCCCTCGCCCACTGGTCGCCCCTACGCGGCCAAGCACGAACTTGAGTTAGTGCGATAGCGCGAGGGATGTGAGTAAGCGAGTGAAAAGCAAGTTGTCGTTATTCAAGTAACAACTCGGCAAACAACAGCTTGCTGCAGTCTGGTGTAGATGATTCACTGTTTACTGCGCGCTCTTATAACCTTCATTCAGAACACGTACTTGGTAAACAATCAAGATGGAAGGATTATGTATGGTTACGACATAGATATGCATTGAGTTGCTAGTAAGGTGTTTTCTGTAAAATAAGTGTTTTCGCATTGAAAGAAAAGTATTATTGTAGGTACCATACTTTTGTTAAAATATGGACAACAGTCCAGTTAGAATGTCGTTACTATCTACATTGTTCCTGTAACAATCTGTTTTGTAGATGTAACAATAATGTTCTGCAGAAGGAGTAAAGAGCATCTTTCTTTTACAGAAAATATTGTTACTTCTACTGAACAGATTGTTATAGGAACAAAGTAGATAGCAACGACAACCAAACAGGACTGATGTCCCTATTTTAACAAAAGTGTGATACCTACAACAGTACTTTTCTTTCAGTGGTCTGTATCTCTGTAAGTAATGTTAATGGGAATACGGTTTTTTTTTTCATGAAAGGTAAAGAAATATTACCTATAGAAGCCGTGTTTTACTTTAATTCTATCGTATTTCGTTAAAAACTAAAAACAATAAGTGGTAATTACAGAAAATGACATTTTTAGGGCTACGGTGCTCGATTTATTAACCTGTAACTTTACTATAATTTCGAAAAATTGGTATGTCACAACTATTCATACACATATACTGATTTTTGCATGAACTAGCGGCTTTGAGCAATGTACAGAGAAAAAACGCATCTAATTAATTTTAACATTTTTTGTAGTTTTACAAAAAAATATTTTAATTAAGTAATGTACCATCCAGGGACGTACGTTGAAATTTAAGAAATTTGGGAAGCAGAGGAAACGTGTGAAGATTACTAACGTAAAACTTCAGCAGTATACATAAATAACTTGTTTCATAAAATGAGCATACAATGAAATTTCGCGTTAGTGGTGCTAATATTTACATAGTCAAACCTAAGATTCTGCGAACGGGTATATAAGTATGAGTTCGTTGTCTCGTACAAATGATAGTTACACAATGAATCGTACTTCACAGTAGTCTCAGCAGTCATTATCAAGGTTGTATGTACACTCAGGTAGAGCAAGGTCAACAACTATTTCAAACACTCTGACTCACCGTGTATTAAGCAGTGAGATATTGTTACACGTACGGTATCATTAACTCGGTACGTCTGCATTATGGTATGTCACTTTATTCACACACGCACAACTCATATGCCTACTTATTTTGCTGTTCGAGAATCGAGATTCCGTCCGTGTTTGAATTTCAGATGGTTTGGATTTAAAAATGTAATTTTAGTCTCGTCGGACATGTAAGCCACCTGCCGAGCATTTGTTTGGCATAAGGGTATTTTTGAAAGTAGGTTACAAACTTTGCAAGATGATTTCTTGGAAAAATTTGGTAAAGTTATATTATTCAATTTTTTTTAAATGAACGAAAGACAGGAGAAATATGTAAAACATTTTCAGGTTCGGTTTAGTAATAAATAAAATCTGCAATCTGTGAAATATTGATTCGAATACTTTTCAACTTCAGTAAAAAGTGGGTTCTTAAACATTCTGTGTATCGCTTGTTGCCTACCTTCCAGACTCCACGTATTCTAAATCTACTTCCTCGGAAACGGAATAGCCTACTATAGGATGTTGAGACAAGATTACGTTTATTGTTCATTGAGGCCTCCTGCTACAAGTTTCTCATCTTATAAGCAAAATTGCGGTGGTAAAAATTTCTTAAGCCAATTACAGGCTTTACCAACCCAATTTATCTACCCGGGGTGAAAAGTATTCGAGACAATTTTTTAACAGATTGCAGATCTTGTTATTTCTAAGCCGCACCTAGAAATTAAATTTTTAGTTCCCATTATTTTTGTTTATATTAACAAATGTTGGTTTTCAATGTCAATTTTCAATCGCGAATTTTTTGTTTGAGATTTGTGTCAGCCGAAATCTTGTGTTATACACATTTACTCCGTCTTTAACACGGAATGGTCTCGGACAGTTGATAACATACTTTAAAAAACAACGTACATAATTGTAAAAATGTACCTCAGTCTGTTCACGAGTGGCGCAGCTGCTAGGGAGCTCGCCCTCCCCTTCCCCCTCCGCCAAGACGACCCGGGTTCGACCCGGAAATATTTGAATGTGAGAATCGTGCTGGACGATGTCGTTGCTCGGCGGGTTTTCTCACGGGCCTCCTATTTCCGTCGCTTTTTTTTTTCGGCGTTGCTTCGTACCTGCGCGTATCACCCTAGCTTAACTGTGTTCAAGTACTTTTGATATCAATATTTGACGTATTTACGAAATATTATTAGTTTTGTGGACAATGCTTGTGAGTGTAGTTTCCTCTAATGAAACGATTTCACCTCGCTTAGTTATCTCGTAACGTTACATCGAAGTTAAAAGTTACATATACACTGCCATGCAAATAGTGGAATAGTGGAAACCAGTTGACTTACTTAAACTAAATAATTCACCGTGAAATAATATGCCATGGGCCACGTAACCTAATATTAGAAAAAACTTACAGCTGAATAGCAACTTTTTCATATACTTAACGCGGTGGGGTCGCGGAGGTTCGATTCCCGGCGGGGTCGGTCCCCGGATTTTCGCATATGAGAATCGTGCCGGACGATGCCGCTGGTCGGTGGGTCTTCTCGGGGATCTCCCGTTTCCCCCGCCCATTCATTCCGGCATTGCTCCATACTCACATCATATCACCCCTCACCAGCACTAAAGACCTCGATGTTAAGTGCTGACCAAAGTCTGTCACTCACTCATGTTCTTAACGCGATTTCTTTAAAATTCAAAATATTATGTTGTGGGTTTATAAAGGTTAGGTTACGTAGCCCATGACATGATATATCACTGTGGATTATTTCATTTGAGTCAGTCAGTTGGTTTTCACTATTTGCGTGACAGCGTATGCAAATTTTAACTTTGATCCACCATAATGAGAAAACTACGTGTGCTGAAATTTTTTCGCGAATTTAAACTGTGCTCCCAAGTACCGTCTGCAAATCTAACACTATTTCACAAAAATATTAAATTACGATTTTATACCATTTGAATACCCTCAAGCCTCGCTGTTGAGCGTGTATAAAATTTTCTTTTTTACGAAATATATTCTAGGTGTTTGAGATAACTGGTATGATATTCCCAATTACTATCACAATTTTTTCTAATATCTCGCATTTAACACGAACTTGTATTTTTTGTAATGTAATGTACGGAGTATTTTTAATAATATATTGTTACATACTAGTGATAATTTATCACTGATATGATAAATGCACTACTTTATCTCAAAAATGTGCAACAAAATAAATTTTTTTGTTAACTTGTAGAACAAAAGTATTTAAGTATCAATGTGTGTGTATATACATATATACACATACATACACACTACATGCACACATACACACATGCATAAATACATACATACATACATACATAAAATCTTATGACTGTCCGGGTTGTATTTTCAAGAACTTTCACTTACCACACCTCAAACTGAATTGGTATTTTGTGTGCTCGACAATGTTTAACATTATTTTATTATTTTGAGATAGTGCAAGTACAGATTTTTCATTTGTTACAGACTATGCCTACAACATTATAATGTTAAAAAGTAAAAGCACAAATATAGGTAGACGTGACACCAATGAAAGATGTGTGTTTTGCTCACTAAATCTGGTTGTCTCTCTTCCTTCGTTGTGTTGCAGTTTTAATGTCCAGCAGCGTATATGCATTAGAGAGGGTGGAAGACGGTTAGGTGACCTTGGTGCTAAAGGGAATAGTGAACACAATGAAAACATATTCTATAGTGGGGAATACCAAAACATTTTACTGCCACGTGAGACTTCATGATGAAAATATCGGACGTTGGCGTGTAGCTCGGGAAATCATGTTAAAAACGTATTTAATCACAGTCCCTGTAATATTATCACGTTGAATATATTTTAGGCCTACAGATGAAAGAATAGACCGTTAACCATGTATTGATAGAGCACAGAGTAAGCTATATGGACAAATTAAACTAAGAAGTATGTGTACCTACTTTTTATGTATGATTGATAGTTCTCAAAATGTAAACTGTCATAGGCCCGGTTTCGCGAACCTCTGTAACATTTTAACATTTGTTAAAGATGATTGACTGAATATTTAACATGTAAAATCTTCTGTTAATTCTGTTTCACAAATGTTAAATGCTTAACAGAGGTTGGTGGCACCCATGACCATTAGCCTTGCGAAAAAACGAAAAGCGTATTCGATTTTTAGCGTACGTGTGATACTGTTCACCGCGTGGGAGACAAAGGAAATTGCCGTTAATTGGTTAAACATAGACACGGGAGTAAAATATCCTCAACAATGATGGAACCTTGAAACTCGCGTCAGAGTTAGCTGACTTTCTTATGTTCATATTTTAATGAAGTAAAAGTCGGGATCTGTGGACTGTAACTGTGAAAGAAGAATTTCGGCGAGTTTCAGAAGTACTTAGCAAGGGCGTCAGATAACTTCTAGTGATGGGTTAGGGAGTGAGGAGGTGGGGAGACTGGCAACCCTGCAATTCGCTACCGTAACTTTAATTCTGCCAGTTCTATCCCCCTTTCTAGATCTATCCGGCTCCCAAGCCATCGCTCGATCCTCTCTTTGGTTGCCAGTCCTGCCTTCACTTCGTTAGTGTACTTCTCTCCAGGTAGGGGCCCGGTGGCCGATTGGTCAGACCATTCGCCTCCCACCAACGCGATCCGGGTTCGAGTTCCGGCCAGGGTTTCGGTCCCCGGATTTTCGCACGTGAGAATCGTGCCGGACGATGCCTTTGGTGGGCGTGTTTTCTCGGGGATTTCCCATTTTCCCCGCCTCTTTCCGGCGTTGCTCCATTCTCACCTAATGTCAGCCCTCGCCAGCGCTGAAGACCTCGATGTTAAGCACTGGCCAAAATCTCTCACTCACTCTCTCCAGGCATCCTGACGTCTTCTAAAATTACCTTCCCTGCTCTTTCCGGTGCATCTGAGCCTATCCAGATTTTTCCCAAACTGTCCATTTCCGGCTGTCAACAAACTTTGCACTTAGATATCTGCATTCCCGGTCACGTACTATTTCCACTGGAATTCCTTCGTTTATACGTCTCCTGCCCAATACCCCACTATCCACATGTTTCGCTGTTGAAGGCGTTTTTAAAATTATTGATAAACTTAGTAATAGATTATTTATGAAAAATAAAAGCAAAGGCGGCACAGAGGCGCCGGAACGATTTTGATTGTGGCCCCGGGGGGGGGGGGGTCAAACAGTGGTGGATTCAGCATTGGATGAAAGAGTGGAGGGGCTATGCCTCAAAAAGTACGTACACATACACCCCAAGCCAAAAGCGGGGGGTCCTGGTTAGATTTTAGAAATGCAAAATTGCGCAATTTAAGGAGTTTCAGACATAAATAAACTGAATTATTTAAGTAAGAAATTATTATATATTTAAAAATAAGTCATGTCTTTGAAAGTGAATTGTGTTTAAAAAAAACTTATAAGCCTCTGGATCTACATGCCTGTGTATTTACGTTGGCTTTTGAAACACGTAAGTAGTATTTCAATTTTATGATTCATAAGCCGTATTTCACAACATTTTGGAATCTTGAAAATTTATTTATACATTACATATATATAAACACACACACACTACTAAAAATCATTAAGTAAAAAGCCCTCACCACAATTAATTGCTTTTAAAGATTTGGTGTTACATTTTTGTATTCGGATGTACTACTACGATTGTTCATTTTACCTACGGGACTACTCGTATTCATTCGTCTTTGATTCATTTTACAGAACGTATCATAACATTTCTAACATTTCTTTGTTGATTTTGGCCAAAGCTAATCCATTGAGTCTGATCTGCCCCATTTTCAGTGTCCGATCTAGACGTTAAGAAAAAAAGGAGGTGGGTTCTTGCATTTTAAACTTGACTACATTTATACTTTAAATTATTTTCCATGTTTTTGTAATACGTTTCATGATTTTATTGATTAACGAACAACATGCGAACAACAGCTTGATTTATTGTAGTTTATTCATTTTCATACAATACACGTTTCAACACCCTACTGCAGGAAAAAACTGCATAAAAATTACGCTTTCTGAAAACTGCAGTCTTATACTTCTGAATACAGTGGCGAATGTAGAGACTGGAGAAAAAAGGGGGACTTGCATTTATTAATTTAACAATGTTTATAGTCCATATTTGCAGTAGCAAATTTCATGATATAATAATTGATTTGCAGACAACATATAAACAACAGATCGAGTTGTTATAGTCTATTCAGTTGCATAAAATACACATTATTATTTCAACATACTAATGCAGAGAAAAACTGCATAAAAGTTTCACTTTCTTGAAATTGCAAACGTATGAATACAAACACATGTAAAAAATCAAATACGAATTAGTTTCGGCTTCGGATTTAGGCTACTTTTTTAAAAAATCATTTTCTCTGCACTGTACACGTGGTTGTTGAATTTTTGTCCAGTGGTTTAAAGAAATGTAACAAATTTCGTTTCATTTTCTGAAAACTTAATTAAATCTACCAAGAAATCACACTAAACGAGCTTACATTCGCCAGTTAAACTAAACTTTCTGGATAAAAAAACCAGCAAATTTTTTAACTACTATAGGATACCACTTAATCATTGGCTACTTTCATTCGCAGCTACGACAATAATCAAAGCAAAAATTGTCAGCTTTTGCATGGAACAAGTAGCTATTCCGCACGTAGCTCTAATGGCAAACTTTATGGCCCGTCGACCCTCGAGGTCTCTGTGGTGCCGTCGCCATTGCTCTGGTCGATATGTAAGTCTCAGCTTGGCATATAATACGGATTGTACTTTTACACATGTTCGGCAGCCTGGCCTAGGAGACACTTAGGGATGAATTGTTGACGGGTAGAGCGTTAAACAAGCTTGGTTTCCAGAAACTAGAGGTTCAGATTTCCTGCGATAAAGCCTGACGATTAATGCCCTTCCCGCCAACGGCTAGCTGTGGGTGAGAAGTGACTTCATAATTTTTACTAATTGTACTGCTCTGCAAAGATGATTAATAAACTATGAAGATTGATTGCTGCAGTAGAATACTGTCACTTTTAAAGGAGTAAATTTTGTAATTTTGTTATATTTATTTCATAATTACGAAATACAAATATTATTTAACAAACCTGAGCTAGATACCTCTTGCAACATTATAAACATAATATTTGTCTGACATAGGAACCAACGAGTGAAACATCAGTAAATACAATACGCTCTTTCCTCAACTTAGTAAGTAAAGCTGAATTAAGTGGACAATACCCAGCTAATGAGTTCATAGACATTAAAATAATAACAGTATGATTTATTGTGTCTGAATGGCTTTGGTGGAATACATAAAAATATCACTGACACGTTCTGTCATAATTTAGCCTTCGTGCTTGATATGAATTACGCAAGAAAATATTGAGATTTACTTCTTTCTGCAATCATTATGCTGTTTTGTAGTGGATTTTTAGTATGTTTTTAGTGTATTTTTATGTATTTAGTGTTGCTATCTTAGTATTTCCTTTCGGTATTCAGAATGTATATAAAAGTATGTCACAAACTTTGTTAAGTTATTTCTGTTGTTTGGGCATTTATTTTTTACTCGGGTCTTATATAAATTCAGGCATATTAAGTTGTAAAGAATACTTTTTACGGTGTCAAAATTTCACTGCTTTTATTAAATTGGAGCAATGGCGGACAACTGAAAATAAAAAAAAAAAATTTATTGCCTGGCTCAGCTCAGAGAATTCCAAAACAGTGAAAATCTAACAACGTAATAATTTGTATATTTGTGAGCATACTTTAGGTCATAATATGCCCCAATTTTTGATAATGCCTCTCTAAATGCATTAAGTTATACAAAAAGTTTGTAACATGCAAATATTTCGTACGCCGATGCCCTTTAAGGAGCTCACCTATATGCCAGAAAATTGCGCTGCAGTGTGTTAAAAATCCGGTTTTCGTTCGCAGCTATAAAATGAGCGTCAAACGTGTTCATTTACAGAAAGAAGAAACAATTCAGATGGCGATTGTATCATAGTTTCAATACATAATGGTTATTTTTAACGTGATTTTGGAGCCTCTCACAAGAGCCAAAGGTTTTTAAACTGCTGCAGCAAAAAACTTGTTTCCCTGATATAGACCAGCATTCTACACTCCTCAACAGTGTAATAATGTGGTCACCGTTTAAAGTGCCATAAGGGAAAAAATACGGAAACATCATTGTATTCTAATCGTGGTCTCCGCGTGTAATGGCGATACCGTTGTTGTCTTGCGAACCTGTGCCGCCCGTATCGCTTTCCCACTCCCATGCTTCGTAAAGGACAAACATTAAGTAAGAGGGTCCCTTAACTGGTGTAATTGTCGTAGTGGAGTTTGGGTGGTTGTTTACAACTGATGTCTTTAGCGCTGATGCGATGAGATGGAAACGATCTTATGTTGTGCAGCGACTAAGTGGTGTGGTGGGTGAAACAAACGTACATGTTATACGAGATAAGACGCACCGGCCAGTCTTCTGTCTTAGATTTAATGAATAAATGGAATTAAATGTCAAACAAGAAGACCTATAGATAAACATTAAGAAACTAAAAAAATTATCTTTGCTCATTTCTGCACCTCCCTGACAGAAGTCAGTGGGGTACGATGTACCCATGTCCCCTCCTCCCGCCTAGTTCCGGCGCCCCTGAACTAAACGGATCTGGCTCAAAGCCCTTGTGAAAAAAATATATACTATGTGCTTCATATATCTGTCCCAGATCTATGGTTGACCAGATTTGGCATCAGTAACTGGGCATATGTATATACAGGATGAGTCGTTATTAGTTGCTAACCCGGCAGGAGTGAATTCCTGAGGTCAAATATATAGGGAAGCAATAATACAACATCGGGCCTATTGTCAAGTTTGACGGAGTTATACGCCCTCAAAGGTGAAGGTTGGAAATGTGTAATTGGATAGTAATATTTTAGTCATATGCAATTAAGTATCGAAATTTCGTATACAGACTACTGGTTTAGGGATAGACAACAGCAAAAATTATGTTACAATAAAAACATCCCTTCATACTTACATGAGTAAAAATGGTCACCTTGAGAAAAACTGCTAATGTGAACAGTTTCCTCAGAAATCGCACATTAGTTGGGAAGTGGCACTGTGGTGGCCTGGGAGGTAGGCAGCCGGCAACAGAGTTGTGCTTGACGTGTCAATATACTATAAGAATCACGTTCTTATTACTCGTTTGTAATTGGTGAAATGAAAAATAGTTTTCGATAACTTATTAGTAATTTATTTTGAATATGAATAGAGTGTGTAGTTTTATAGCATATGCCCTAAATGCGCACGCATCTCCAAAATGCACGAATGTGACCCTCGTAAGACAGGTGAACATACAACATACCAGGATTAGCCTTTATAGAGCGACGTGCATCTTACATAGGTAACGCGACCCTATAAAAGAAGTCGACTGGGTTAAGTTCAGTGATCTTCATGCCCGCCCCACTGGCCCACCATGGGCACTCCGTCGCCCAGAGTACAGCGAATCCAAGTATTGCTTTGCTGTGAGACTTCAATGAGACGGTACACCATCGTACATGTATCACTTGTTCACTCTAATATTCAGTGGTAAATCTTCGAGTAGTTGTAGCAGGTCTTCTTCCAAGAAGTGCCGATATGCAGCTCCAGAGAAACGTGTGCGAAGGATATGTGGTCAAATTAGTATCCAATCGGTGAGTCCCGCCCAAAAATTCACAGAAAACCGCGATTTAAGTGAGATTCCTCTGTTGTACGTGGATTGATATGAGCACACACCGACTTGTTGTGGATGTTGAAGATACCGCGCCTAGTAAAATATGCTTCATCGGTGAATAGGACTTATCGTTACGAAATCTGGTACTTGCCTAATCTGGTTTTGGTACCACTCCCAAAACTACAAACAAATAGGCCGATCAGAAGGAAGTACCTGCAATGGTTGGTAGTGAAAGGCATGCAATATGTCTCGCTGTAAAATGTGACTTATTGTCGGTTGTGATTCATTGAGCACATTATGGGTGCTGGTATATGAATTTGCAACAACATAGCCCAGTGCATCGTGCTCGATATTCAGTTGAGGTCGGTCAACAATGCGGTAACTTGCGCGTAGAGTTCCTGTTTTACGCAAACGCTGATGAACTGACGTGAATGAACGTGCATGTGGCAAACGTCGCAGGAAACTTTTCAACATATCGAAGACGCGTTGCGGATGCAACATTTCACAGTATGCGAGATGGCACATCAGATACTTCACTCGATCATACACACTGTGACTAGTTGCTTGTAGTGTAAACCACAAACGCATACTACAAGACCGATACAACTAGCCATATCAGGAGGGAAGTGCGCGTGGCCCTGAGTAGAAGACAGGTTACAGGCGAGAGAAAATTCACAGAGTACAGTATAGCCTCTGTTGTTGCGATACTACTGTGCTTCAGGCAGCAGTAATAAGCTTTCCTATACCGCCATAAGTAATCCACATACATTAAAATTCCAGTCGAAGTGTATTGAGAATGTTTAATTATTGCAATGTTTAGAGTGGGCCATAACGTCATTGTCAACAGTCAATATCATTGCAGATAGAAACATACAACTGGACAGTTTAGGATAAAGTGGCAAGATATCGGCAATGACATTTGTTAAGGAATCCATTCCAGCATTCGCCTTGAGTGATTTTGGGAAACGATGGAAAACTAAAATCAAGGAGTCTGTAGCCGGGTATTATTTTCTATGTTTTTATTACGACTTTTTAGAAAAAACGTATGTAAATTCCTTTATTACACAAAATATTAAAGTTACACGCACAAGCCATTCTTATAGTCATATTTAAGCGACAATGTCATTTGTTTTCATGCGTACGTAATTGCATTTGGTTTTGCATTTTTTGAACCAAACCAATTTCATGGAATAAGTGTTTCACAGATATCTGTCCCGTGAAAACTCATACGGGCTTGTATTACCTGCAGACGTGTTTCAAGAGTAGGGACGTAATTTTTAACCACGTACAACATTTCTACACTCCGCCAAATCACACCACGATATACATCAGTACAATGTGTTTTCATAGTATTTGGTTTCCGTTTCTTTACAGGTATCCGCAGTTTTTCACCACGTAATTCAGCTAATTGCGATTGTTTTCAAATTCTGGAAACTTGTTTTTCATGGTTTCCCTACAGCAGTGCTGCGTGTTTATTGGCATACAAATGTTGGGGTAAGAAAAACAAGGATCCGGTTTTTTTCCCCACTAAAAACGAGTGAACTTCTGTTTACTTGACAACGCAGTCTTATTCTTCGTATGTTGGTTAATATAATCAAAAATAGGATTGTAAGTGTGCATCATCATGAAATACGGCGATGTCCAGAAACTAAATAGCTTGGCACTGTTTGGCAACGCACCACGCTGTTAACAGGCATTACAAGCTTGCAGCTCTGCTGACTACACATAGGTTAACTGTGAGAGTAAAATTTGACCAGGCGTGGATTGCATCATTAGGCGTATAGCTACGCAAGGTGATTAATGATTTGCCAATTAGTTCGCTTATTTCCGGCATGACTAGTTGTCTTGATCGAGCAGTAGGAATTGAAAATTGATAAAACAGTAACCATAGCAAAGCTGGCACTTGGATGCAGTAACTTCTCAACCGTATACTAGTTAAATATGAACTCAAAGATAAGTCACATTTTCCGTATGCAGGTACTGCTGTACCCGAAAATGTTACCGGCTGCCTACCTTTCAAGCCACCACAAAACCACTTCCCTACTAATCATGAGATTTCTGAGGAAACGGTTCACATTAACAGTTTTTCTCAATGTGACTTTTTTTTTACTAATGTTTACATGCTGATCCACCTACACGACATGTTCGGTCACTTCAAGTCAAGGGTTAAAAAGTTCTAAGCATAAAGGGGTTGTCAACCCCTAGTTAAAGTATGAAGGGATGTTCGTTTTGAAACATAATTTTTTTGCTGTTGCCTATTCCTACACCAGTAGCCTGTATACGGAATTCCGTTACTTAATTGCATTTGACTACGATATTATTGTCCAATTACACATTTCCCACCTTCACCTGTAAGGGCGTGTAACTCCGTCATACGTCACAATAAGCCCAACGTTGTAGTATTGTTTTCCTATTTATTTGACCTCAGGAATTCACTCCTTCAGGGTTAGCAACTAACAACGACTCGCCCTATGTCTGTGTGTGTGTGTATATATATGTATATATATATATATATATATATATATATATATATATATATAATATGGGCCAGAAATGGCCAATCACACGCACAACTCTAGGGGACACCGCTAGGTAAACCTATACTAATTTGTGAAAAGTCTGACATTTGAAAATAAAAACGTAAAAGATTCCTGCAAGATTTTGATGTTGAGTTATTTTTAGATTCATGATCTACCTGGCAGAGTTTACAGTAGAAGCACGAATGAGGTGGTACGGGCATGTAAACAGAATGAACAGTGAGAGGTTGTCGAAGAAAATACTGATATTATGCACTGTGGAAGGAGACGTAAGGGAAGACCGACGAAGAGATGGGAGGCAAAAGAGGGAATCAAATGAAGATCGGACTGGAAGAGAGTGAAAGGTAAGGATGGTTGGTGGACAGACGACGGGGGAGGGAAGCATTATAATCCAGCTGGAAGCAGCATCGGGCAATGATGAGATGAATTTACTTGCGAGGGTTTGATATTTTGTAGAGGTTAGAATGCTAACTCACATCACAGCGTTGCGGGTTTGATTCACGGTAGGGTCTTTCTAATTTTCGTACGTCCGAAATATGGCAGACGTCACTATCCGTGGTTCTCGAGGGTCTTCGGTTTACCCCAACCTTGAATTTTCTTCATCCCCCCACCCCAAACTCAGTTCACCTCATACATTGAGGTCGGTTTGGCGATGGAAGTGTCTCTCACTCGTGTCTCGGGAGCATATAGTGGTTCTTTGTTGTTCGGCACTGATCGGGGAACTTCGCCAGGATTCAAGCAGCCACCCCTTATGCGCCCCGTTCTGCACAGGCCTCTCGCCTCCGTTTTCCGCCCCATGTGACAGTTTAGACGAGTTTAGATTAGTTCAAATGTAAAAAAAAATACGTACGCTTAATATAAGGACGGTTTTGTCAGGTTACGAAACTACAATAACCATTAATATAGTATTGACCTAACAAAACCATCCTTCTATTAAACGAACATAATTTTCTTTTGGCATTTGAAATAATATGAACAACCTAAACTAACCTAAACTGTCACAGTGGGACGGAGAAAGGAGGGGAAGATGTCTGCGCAGATCAAAAAGTGTGAGGGATGGCTGCTCGAATCGTGGAGAAGTTCTCCGATCAGTGCCGAACAATGAACCACTTTCATGCTCTCGAGGCATAAGTATTGTCTCAAGTACAGCCCCAGCCCTCTCGTATACATGGCGAGTTACTTGCTCCATTGTTGTATGTACGTTAATGATGACATGACTTGGGTATTTAAAAAGCATTGAAGAATTTTTTTGCTGTCTTGTGTTTACACGCGTCCACGTTGTGTGCTTACCTGCAATGTCCGTAGTCAAGAGGCGTATAGATGTGTGCAGGTGCGAATGTAGAAGCTTTTAAACTGTATGCATATGCAAGTTGTTTTTACAAATGTGAATGTCATGCATTAACGTGGCTAAATGTGATTTTGTTTCTTATGCATAGTTTGAATTTATGTAGAAGTAAATGAGTATCTGAAATTTATTTTCTTATGTTTTTGTTGTAACTACAGTTAAATTGCTTTAAATCAAAATTTTAAAACTATGTATGAAACTTCAAAATGTCATTAATAAACTGCAATTATATTTGTGTTGAGTTAGAGCTGTGGTATAGTTAAGAAACAACAATGCCTTAAGAACTGTAACACTCATTATGTTGAATTATTCCTCATGTATACCTGATTTATTATAAAAAATAATAGAGGATTAGTGAACTGCCTCTTGTATTATACACATTAGATCTGAATTATTGAAGCATAATTATACAGGACACTATTATACATAAATTTTTATATTTTTGCTAATAACTATCCCTCGTTATTTAAGGAAAATAATGTAACAATAAATAACAATTATGAACAATATATATTCCATCAGTTGAAAACCATTCCGATAGAACTATCTTTAAAAAAAAAAAATGTCAATTTGAGAGCAGGTAGACACGGAGACAGACATAGCCGTCAAACTTATATCAGCCCTCCTCTTTTTGTTGGGTGTTAAAAATACACATAGAATCGTGAACTGTGATGTACCTACAAAGATAAATTTTCAGTTATCCCCTGACTAATCAAATATGATACGAAATAGTGTCTGTATAAGAAGTGGTAAATAGTCTTAAGAGGGCGGTTCACCCAACATTACAATTGTTTTAATGATTGTTACATTTGTTAGATATATGGTTTGTTATGTAGACATACACTGTGGCAATTTTTTACTTTGATGACAATTTTTTAGCTTTGATAGTTTTTGTATACTGGCATGTCAAAGTCAAAACTGCATAAAACGGTTTTGTACTAGAAAGGAAAACCAACTTGATGTAGCCCGTGACACTATTCTTCAATGTGAATTATTTCACTTTTGTAAGTCAGTCAGTTGGTTTTCTTTTCTAGCATAAAACCGTTTATTGCAGTTTTGGCTTTGACATGCCTGTACACAAAAACTATGGAAGCTAAAAATTTTACAGTAACAAGATAGCCACATCGTACGTCTACATAACAAACTATATCTCTAACAAATATAAAAATTATTACAACAGTTAAAATTTTGGGTAAACTACCCCTGAACATCGTTATATTATCAACAAATACGTTATCTCTAAATATAAAATGAAGTGCCTAAATCACTCATCAACCAAACCGCTGGATGTACAGATATGAAACTTTGATGGTGGCTTCCCTTCACGCTGTAGGCACCCACTAAGCAAGGGGTTTTTCGAAATCCGAAAATTAAGGTGTTGAAAAGAGGTGATATGCGTTTTCAATTAAACCTCGATAACTTTCAAACCCGTTGAGATATGGAAGTGATTTTTGCTTCAAAACGAAACTTATGCATATCCGTAAAAATCAGCTTCAGGATTTTTTGAAGTTCGACTTCAAAGAGTGAGTGAGTGAGAGATTTTGGTCAGCGTTGAAGGGGTATGGAAATGTACGATGTCGAGCGGACGACTAGAATGCTCAACCATCAATAAATTCTTAACTATTCATAAAAATTAGTTGATATTTTTTTGACGAAAGATATTTAATAGAGGACGTTAATTTATGCAGCACTATGCGGTAGTATGCTTTAATTTCGTGTAAGAATTTAAAATTTGTTTTTATAAAAATAAGGGCTTGAAACCACAAAATCTACAGAAATGGAAAACTATCATTTTTTATAATTTTTAACATGATAATATCTTGGCTCAGTAGTAGACCTAATTTCAAAAATACTTGCGTTTCGATATGAAAATAAATTTTAGTATCTGAAAATTCCTGCGCGAGAGGTTTACGGATGTTAAAATCATTTTAAGACGAAAACGCGAGTATTTTTGAAATTTAGTTGTTATGGAGGCCTAGATATTATCTTTGAAAATTATAAAAATGACAGTTTTCCATTTTTGTAGGTTTTGTGGTTTCAAGCCCTTATTTTTCTAAAAACTATTTTTAATTTTTGACTCGAAAGTAATGCATACTACCTCACAGTGCTACATAAATTAACGTCAGCTGATAAAATATCTACTCTTCAATAAAACCTCTTAGAATTTTGAAGAGTAGTACAGATTTTATTGACGATTGAGTATTCCAATCGTCCGCTCGACATCGTACCTTTCCATACCCCTTAACATAGGGGTCTTCAGCGCTGATAATGGGTGACACGAGGTGAGTGTGTAGCAGCGCAGGAATGAAAGTGCGGGGGAAACGGGAGATCCCTGAGAGAACTCATTGGCCAACGGCACCGTCCGGCACGATTCCCACATGCGAAAATCCGGGGACCGACTGACCTCTAAGGGCATGAATGAAACAAAACATGGTTTCAATTAATCAGCTGTAGCTCGTAAACCTGTTGAGGTATCAAGATGATATGTACATGTGAATGAAGCTTACATAAATACCTAATATAAAATGAGTTATTTCATGATTTTTCAAATTTCGACAATTTAGGGGGTGGAAAGGAGTAAAATGTTCCAGAAATCCCGAAAAGCGTGTGTGACCACGGATGAATAATTTAAAAATTATTACTTTTCGCTGTCCTATTGATAACGTATACGTCTTTAGGCACACGGATTTCTTTAGAACTCTGAATAACCTATCTTGGCGTAGTTGTTTGATACACTAGTATAGGTGATTCAGGATAATATTGAACATTTTTGGAAGTCTGGTTATTTTTTCTTTCATCTTATTTATGGCTTCCTGCAACTTTTAAATATTAACAGGCTATAGATTGTTGGCTATAGATTGTAATGAACTCTAAAGTTAACGTCTGAAGTCACAATAAATAATATTTTAAAATTATTATTCCAGACACGTTGGTCTTCAAAAGTGCTCAGTTCATCGCGAACCACCTATAGGAGGTTTTGTGTTCGAATCCTGGGTAAAAAGTAAGGCGACGAAGAACTTTTGTGTCATTATATACGCACATATTATTGAAAGCTGGCAGAAGACTAAATTTTCTATTTGAAACGACTTACCTTTTTGGCGACAAGGCACCCACCCACTTACGGATTCAAAGGGGAGAATGTATTTTCCTGATATCCTTAATATCGCATAAATCTGGTGAGGTATCATTATGCTTTGGGGGTAAAAAAAAAGGTAGTAAAATGTGTTTTCGCCAGTCTTAAATATCGCATCACGATAAGATATCGACATGGTTTTTTCTTCAAAAATTCCACGTGGGCAAAACCGCGGCCAGGCTGCTAGTATTTCTATAAAGGATAACTTATGTCAGCTTAAGAATGGTAGGACGGTAGACTCACCAACATCCTCCTCGGTGGCGTGCTGGGCGACGGCACAGAAGCGTATCACGTACTTGTCGTTGACAGAGGCGGGAACCATATGAAGACGTGCAGAGGCGTTGATGTTGGTCAGAAGCTTCTGGTTGAGCTCGTCTGAACCACGCAGTCGGAAGCAGACTAGCCCCAGCTATCCTCACATACATAACACATTGCTTCAGCACTCCACCTCCAATACTCAACACTGCTTATACTGTTCATTATGTTATACATAGAAGTTACACTATTCAGCCTGTAAACATCACTACTAATTACTATTTCGTCCAGTAAATGTTTTTTTTATCTGGCAGTTTTTCTATACTAACTGAAACGTTTTCTGCTGGTTTTTAACCATTCCTGTCGAGCGGACAGTCAGCCCCGCAGTGTGTACTTCGCGGGGTGATTTATGGGAATAAATAAAATGTTCCCAACATTATTTCAAGGGATATACACGTCTATCTGCAATATATCAAGGTCCGTATTCAGAAACGTTTCGTTAAACCAGGTCCAAACCTGGTTTAAGTATAGATTAAGTAGACCACGACTAAACCCCTGACTAAGAACTACTAAAATATCGTATTCAGATGCACATTTATTGTAACTTTAGACCATGTTTAGTAGAGACTAACTAGTCACAGTTTAAGACATGTAAAAGGTTTGGCAACATCGCAAAACTGTCCGTTGCCATGACGATTAGTCAACTGTCGTATTCTTTTTCCGTTGTCTGCTGAATAAGCTATTGTATTTTGGTTATGTTGTGTGTGAATTGTTTACATTATTTCATGTAATAGCATTTGCGTCAAAATACAGTATGCGGTATCGGAGAAGAATTCGTAACAGAAAAGACAAGCTAATTATGCATTTAACTTGGTTTGAATTGTGTTAACATCGTAAAATTTACACAAAATATGGTAAAATAAATCTTAAAAGGCAAGATAATTTATATTCATTAGAACGTTTTTAGCATGGTTCTGTACTACAATTAACTGCTAAGTTATAATTTAAGAAAACGCCATTCTCTGCTGTTTAATTTTACGTTTTTCGAATTGCCATGCTGAAAATATACGTCGTGACAAATTAAACGATAAGGCGCCGCCATATTTGTTCCAAAGCTGGCAAATGTTCTGGTTAATCACACCTTAAACTACCCACCTCCCTTTGACTTACTTAAACCTTGACTAGTTAAACCCATACTAAAATAGTCACCTCTAATATGTTCTTTCTGAATACGGAAAATCGCAAGTAATGACTTAATATGGCGATTTAAACTATGACCATTTTTAAACCCTGACTAAAATTGTTTCTGAATACGGCCTCAAAAGTTGTGCGAATCTTTTTCCTGCGAAGTGCCCGAAGTCGGCTCGTGCGACTGATTCTAGGGTCACCCATCTGAAGTTGTGGTAAGCCGGTCCTCCTGCACGTACCGTTTGAGTTTATCTGTCGGAGCTAGTTTATTTCCAGCACGAGTAGCCACCCTTGCCAGGCAGATATCATGCTCCGTCCAGTCGCAGTGGCACGTGGCTAACATGAAGTTGGAACCTCTAAATCTCTTAGCAGAACACTACGATTCGCCACAAATGTACTTTCCAAAAGGAGAGCACTGGCTGACGAGAAGAGTCCAGGGGACACGTCAATCCACTTGCTACCTCCCCCCTGCCCCCCGACAGAGAACTAATGATCAGTCCCCTCTTGGTTTGAGTCGGGACTCTACCAAAATTCCTAAAAAGCTGTCCAGGTCTGCTCCTGTCATAGAGAAGGGGTCCTTTCTGTGTGTTCCCAGCATACCGGTAACCACTACCACTACACGTCCAACCTAAACCTCAGGTAGGGCAGTCTGGTCTCCCATTGTACTGCCTAATTTTCATATGCACTGGTGGGTTTTACACCCTGATCACTCTTGGGCCATTTGGCATGTACTTATGCCCTGAGCGATTATTTCACCATCCGAATTTCTTCACACTGAAACCCAGACTTTTGCGCCTCAAAGGGCTGAAGGCTACTTTCCTAGTGGTTTCGCCTAAGTGCCATCTGTTGGAGAAACTGCCAAAACAGACACCTCTACCCCAACCTCGAGGATTCCAGAATGTATGGGGACCGCATGCCAGAGTCTGCAATGATTCTAAGACCTAGTGGCGCTGTATGGAGGGTGCAGGTTTACTTGGTGGAGAAAGGTTATCAGGCTCAGGGGTTACGGAAGCATAAAGCTAGCATCAGAGACTGGCGGAACCCATTCAAATGTATTACTCCAAAGTAACTTTGTGTTCCCTGATGGTGTGTGGGACGAAGAGCCGCTCTCGGATACTAGAGCGTGGCACCATTCCGACACCTTAAACGGTAGGACACGAAATTCTCTGTACTCTCAGCCCAGCCAGGCCTACGCCTTAACAATTGCGTCTTGTGATCATTAGAGTCTCAGCATTACTTCACCCTTGGCGATTAAGCAGTGCCTGGTACCGCAGTATTCGCATCCCGGTAACCTATTTCCAGCAGAAGAAATTCGATATATTTATTCGCAAACAAACACGCGCATGCCCGCCCTCCTCTTTCCGCCCATGCAGGCAAGTACCTATAAAATCGTTTAATCTCGGCAGCTTCGCACCTATCACACAAGTGACTACCCTCCTCGGGGCTTCGTGAGATAGTCTCCATGACTCCTCCAAACTCAAAGTTACCTCAAAAATGCGTCCACCCTCCACAAGGTTTCGCGGGAGAGAGTTTTAACAAATTAAACTCTACAAAAACACATGTCTCGCCCACGTGGACCGACTTCACGGGGTCCGATAGTGGCTGAGTGCAGCAAACATCCGCTACTGCTGGCACCTTTGACAGGTTCGCTTTACCCGCGTATCTCACTGGCCAATCACAGCCACAATTACACTATTTCAGGCTACACTCTCTTTCTGCGACAAGTGCATAGCAACTGAGTGTCTGCCATTTAATTAAAAATTTCTTTTTGGTTTGTATTTACAAACCGCGTAACTAACTCAAATTCTACGTTGCGACTTTAGTACAAAGGTATTTCGATAACCATTTTTAAAACGTATTACTCTGATGTATTTTGCCTTATTGACTCCTCTCTTGATTAGTGGATTCTCATGGGTAGACATTGCCTTCGCACAGCTTCTTCGGATGATACGTAGGAAAAAGGAGGAAAAAACGGGTGGTAATGTCAGGACAAATGTTGCAGAGCACCCAGGGCACTTTTTAAGGACCCTGTCCCTCCAATCTAAGTGTGTTCTATTTTTTTTTTTTGTGCTGGAACACCAACAGAGCTATATGTCTGGAAGTGAGACTGAAAAGAGTTGAATGGGGAGGAGGCGGTATTGATTAGTTCCTCTGCCTTGCTACCTGCACAACACTTGTAAACTTCAGTCGTGACGTCGCTCTCGTCTGACAAGGAGAGGGCGCCTGTTCGTCATCACGGATTTCGCTCAAATTGACAGCATATTCAGAGCTTGGCTATAAATGAAAGTACCCGAAGTGGGAACTCCAGATGGCCAAGCGTTTAGAAAATATAATTTTTTACGCGACTCAGGCACCATATAAGCCATTTATGGCTGGATTTATTTGCTTGGACATATTCCATTGCGAAATAAATGACTGTCAAAAGTAAACTAAAAATGTGACAAAAAAAAACATAAATAAGCAGAGTATGCTTTAGTCAACGGGATACACACACAACATAAAATTCCAAAAATGGAATCGGGTCAAATAAAACAAGGAGCAGACAGATAATAAATGAAATAACAAAAATCAAAACAGAAACCTAAGTTGACATGCGACACAACGATGGGGCGAAACAAAAACACTGTAGACACGAACAGAAATACAACAAACGACACAACGATGAGACGAAACAAAATACAGTAGTTTTCCAGACAGTCAGTATTACGACGTTTCGGAAACTGGAATCTGTTCCCGTCATCAGGTTGATTCACAGGGTTCAGGAACACGAGTGCGACTGATTAGGAGACTTTGGAAAAACCATGGGTTTATATAGGGTAAAGCCCCTTATCCTGCTTAGCCAGTGGGAGACGAGCTGTCTCCTGATTGGTCGCGCAGCATAGGTTGACTCTGATTGGTTTTGGTGGGTTGAGTGTTTTTTTTTTGTGCTGTAAACTTGTTTCTCTCTTAATTAATGGGATCCACATGTTTTTTAATTCAATACTCTCTTGACTGAAAATATTGCTATTGCTAATTAAAAGCTGATTCTTTTAGTTTTCTTCTAATTTTATCAGTTTCCTGTGTACGTGGTATAGAGACTTCCCAAAGGATGTTGTAGCTACTTTTCCACGTGTGTTCGGCCACCCTAGATTTTTGGGTTTCGCCTTTTTTGCAATTGTTTGTATGTTCTTTTATTCCGGTTGGTAGCGCTCTGCCAGTTTCACCAATGTACATATGGCCACATTCGCAGGGTATCTGATATACACAGTTGTGGGTTTGTAGTTCTTCTATGGCTGGCTTCTCCCTGGTAACCATAATTTTAATGATAGATTTGTATCGGAATGCTGTTTGAAGTCCGTATTTGTTTCCCAGACGTCTTATTTTTTCAGAAACGCCTGGAATATACGGAATAACTAGGGTTCCTGATGATTTTTATGTTTCTGTGGGCTTAAGTGTTCTGTTAGGTTTCATGTGCTGTTTGATGATGTTTGCTGGGTAACCATTGGCTGTGAGTTATTTTCTTATTTGGTTATGTTCTACAGCTACAAATTTCTTGTTGGAACTAATAATCACAGCTCGGTTGACTAGTGTGCGAATTATGCTAGTTTTTGTGTTTTTAGGATGGTTGGATGCAAAATGTAGGTATTGGCCTGTATGTGTAGGTTTCCTGTATACTTTGGTTTCCAGACAGCTGCTTTCCCTGCTGACTAGTACGTCCAGAAACGGAATGCTGCCATTGATTTCTTTCTCATAGGGGAACTTTATTAATTCTCTCAATGAGTTTAGAAAGTTCACAAATTCTTCCAGGGTTTCATATCCATGTTGCCAGATAGTAAAAGTGTCGTCTACACAATGAAGCCAGATTTTAAGAGGGCTATTGCTTTTCTAAGTGCTTCCTGCTCAAAGTTCTCCATGAATGGTGAAAGTGAAGAGCCCATTGCCATGCCGTCTGTTTGCAGAAACTGTAATTAAAGTGGAAATATGTTGTGGTGACACAGAGGGTAATCATTTCCATTATAGATTTAATTGGCACAGTTGTTCTGTCCTTTAGATTTGGATCAGCTTCCAACTTGGCCTTGACAATGTTGAGAGTTTCCGCCACAGGTACAGTGGTAAAAAGGCTTTGGACATCGAAACTCACTAGGGTGTCAGTGTTTTCTATTTTCAATGTTTTGGCTATGGATATAAAATTACTTAAGTCTCTGACAACAGCTGGTGTCTGTCATATCAGGGGTTCAACAATTTTTAGGAGCATGAAGCATTGCAATAGCTGATAATCGGTCGCAGAAGCATGTCGGGTTTATGTATTTTCGGAATACTGTATAGATGGGGTGATCTACTGCTGTGTGGCGTCAGCTCTGATCTTATTTTGTCTGGGATGTGTCTTTGATGTTTTTTCTAAATTCGGTACACTTTTCTTTCTATGCTGTGTGTATTGTTCAGTGGTAATCAGATCTGTGATTTTTTTGTCATAGTCTGATTTATCTAGTACCACAGTAGCACGACTCTTGTCTGCCGGAAGGATTACAATGTCAGGGTCGGATTTTAGATTTTTGTTGGCTTTGAGTTCATCAGAAGAGATATTAGGTTTTGGTGATCCAGCTGAAAAAATCGCTGTGCGCACAGTCCAGCGTAATTCCTCTTGTTTAGCAGCAGGGAGTCTGTATATCGTGCTCTCAACGGATGAAACTATGTCAAGTACAGGAATGTGTCGTGGAGCAATGCAGAAATTGAGGCCTTTTTGTAAGATACTTTCCTCGCAGTTTGACATATGTTTGAGAGTGCATTAATAATTGTGTTAATGATTTTTGGTACGGAGGGTGTTTTGGTGTTCACTGTACTAATCAGCTTTGGAAAATTGATCTTTTTGCCTTTATTTGCACTTGACAGATTTTTTCTGGACCAGATTCGTGATAGACTGATATATGCAATTTAAATATTTTGTACTAATTATGGACTGTATTTCAAGCTGTATTGCTGATATTTCATTGTTCAGTTGTGATTTTTAACAGTCATAGGCAGAAATTCGTACACTTAGCAGCTTTTGGCTAGCTTTCAGGGCTATTTTTTTTAGCCTGTTTGCTGTCACAGGAGATTTGACTGTAAGACCCGTAGGAATTACACCCTCACTGCGGCATTTGCAGAGAAAAGTCAAGTTGTTGGAATATCGTGATTGATCAACCATTTTCTTTTCCAGTTTACTCAGAAAAATATGCAAACCAGGTCCGTACCGGGCATTGACTAGATCTTTGAAAGAACTGTGCAATGGGAGTGTATGACTGGATTTATTTGCTTGGTCATACTCCATTGAAAAATAAATGACTAAAAAAACTAAAAATAAGACAAAAATGTATCCCGTTGACTAAACCATACTCTGCGTATTATTTTAAAAATAAAGTTGGCATAGAAGTATATGAAACAACATATGGCATCCAGATAATTCGAGTTGCTCTGCAGCAAGCTGCTAATGGAAAACGTATAATTGTGGTTGGTCAAGACACAGATCTGTAATATTACTCACAGTACTGTTTACGTGTGATGACATTTGGTCCCTGAAGCCCCAAACTAGTAACAAAAGAAAAAGTGTCTTCAATACTGTTAGGCAACAAGAGATTCATCAGCCTACACAGGGAGTTTTTCTCTTTTTGTCGTGGGATGTCAGGTTATATTTCGGTAAGGGCAGTTGCATGAAGATACTTGAAAAAGAAGAACTGCGGAGAAAAATTGCAGTATTTAATGAGAAATTCCACGCATGATAACAGCTATAGCATGTGATGAATTCATTCTAGCTATATATGGAGCATCAAGAAATAAGACATCGGTGAACATTGGTTATCTGTTTACAATTAACGAACAGTGAAAGGAAAGCTGCAGACAACCTTTGATTTAGTTACAATTCCTTCAACGACAGCAGCAGCTTCTCAGCACTCATTCGGAGTTCGTCCAGCAGTGGCTAGCCAATTACGTAGATGCGTGTTGCTGGGATTGGAAACTTGTAGGAAATACTCTATAATCTGTGACAACAACTCTTCCTTCAGCACCAAAAACTCTTTGATTTCGTGTAGATGTAAGACCTCTTGTTTCTCCTGCAAGTGCAGGTCTTTTGTGTTCGGCAATGTGCAGTAAGTATGGAGGATGACCATGTAAGAAATCCAGAATTTACAGCATAACATTATGATGACTATGATAGTTAATTGTATGACCAATCAATGAAATTAATAAACACTTTAGGGAATTTTTTTGATCCTATATGTACACATTCGTTGTAAAGAAACGTAAAGAATCCTGTGGTTAAATTGTAATGATAATTTCAAGGCTCTATATTCAAGCATATCATGGTAAGTCATATCACTTTAAAGCTAAATTACATATTGTAAAAATTATGCAGTCTACACGGCATGGTACCCAAATATTTATTGCCGTAGTCCACTTTGCTGTGTTTCAGAGCCTCATAGCTCGATAACTACTGCAGATTATATATATACATATATATATGTATATATATAATATGTATGTGTGTGTGTGTATAATTTCAAAGAAGTTGTATTTTGTTGTTTCCTTTGACTTTTGTTGAAATCAAGTTCGAAATTTTCAAGAGTTCACAAATACGGATGAAAACGAGAAAATGGCCGCAATTTTCCAAGATGGCGGCCATAGCCCAACATTTACAGACGTGGATTTTTGGTATGTTATTACTGAGCGCCAAAACTATGCGTACGCGAAGTATCCAGTTCAGGATAATGTTTTCGAGTTAAGAGCCCTTACATGACTGGACTACATGTAAAATTATATAAAACGTTTATTCACAAACATTGTTCTAATATTTGAGGTCTGTAAGGGCATACAACACGGAAATTCTTGTTTATAGGTTGACTTCACTTTCTATCCCCTCTTCCCATAACGAGGTAATGTTTTACAAGTGACGTGAGTTGAGCGACAGGAACTGAACTGTCGGGAATCACGCTGCTGCCTCGCGCGGAACTCGAATCCAGAGCACGACGAGGTGCTACATAGTATATAATAGTGCAGACTAACCTTGACCTCGTTGCAGACTTGAAAGCGGCGGTCCGCTAGCACTAGACGCTCAAATCTCTTCGCTAGGCAGATGTGCTGTCTGATGTACGCCTGCAGGCCCGAGATGCCGTAGCTGCGCAGTACGAACCATAGTTTCAGTGACCTGCGCAGTACCACAGTACATCGTCCATCAATCTCTCGCCAGCTATATGTAGATTAACTTTCAAATATATCTCCTAACATATACAAGAAAAATTACACTGGTAATGTCCTTAACTTTTAGCATAAACATAGATGAAATGTTAATAGTAGAGAGATTTTGGTCAGCACTTAACGTCTACGTCTTTAGCGCTGTTGAACGGTGACATGGTGTGAGTAGAGAACAGCATCAGAATGAAGGGTGGGAAAAACGGGAGATCCCCGAGATAACCCGCCGACCAGCGGCATCGTCCGCCGTCACGATTCCTACGTGTGAAAATCCGGGGACCGACGCAGCCGGTAATCGAACCCGTATCGCCAGGGTGGGAGGCGAGTGCTCTAGCCACTCTGTCAATCACGATCTCAAACTGCTAATAGAGGGCATGACATTCAGATATAGGACATAGGAATTGGGCTACGATCAAGCGTATTAAATCGAATCAGCTGGCGCACTGAAAATTTAGGTTTCAAGTAAGTTTGTATTTAAAAAAATTGATTTGGTGTAATGTGACTAAAACTTTGTTTAGCGAACATATTTTTGAGATAAACATAGCAAAACCCTAATTTCACATTCATTTTTTTATGTAAATCTATAGGGCCTACAGCCCTACACTGGCGCGGATGGGTTCGCGAAAACCGCATCGTAATAACGTATAATAAATTAGGTGTTAGTAAAAACTTTGTTATCATATACGTCAGAGATGGTAAAATAGTTACATCTTTCCGTTTTAAAATAAGCTTAACAGCTTTTACTTGCTATGATAGTATGTCTACGCAAATTGATAAGAGTAAATTTGCTAGTATTTTGCCGTTTCAAAACTGCACTGTGAAAAACGCATTTTTATAATGAAACCAGTGTATTTATACAAAGACAGTGCGATAATAAAACACAAAATTTCGTGTAATATTACTGTATGTCAGTGTATTTTTACACGTACATGTAAAAGAGTAATTTTACATCAGTTTTCTAGTAAATTTATCTATACATTTGTGTTTTTAATCAAAGATTTGTACACTATTTGGATCAGTAAGTACATTTGTGTAAAACTACACTTACTGTCATTGTATTTCGTAATTACACGTACAAAAAAGTAGAATTACCAGCCATTTGTACGTGTTAATTTAAATTTTTTTAACATTGTACAGTAACAACTATTAAAAATATTCTCTTCTGATAGAGTTAGTTACTATCTAATGTTGGGTATCGAATCTTTATGTTCACCATTTCTAAATATTAAAATAATATACTTACTTATCCAGTGTCTTAAGCACTGCAAGTGGTTTCAAAGATGCGTATTCACAAGACATTTGTTTATATTCCTGTACACTCCGAGAGCTGGGACGATAACCACAATGGAAAAGCTTCCCTATGTCGCTTCCAGTAACATTATTTATTTTATGAGAGTGTCGCTTACAAGTACACTAAAGTTTGTATTATCGAGGTTGGATAGCTACAAGATAATAGCTGCTTGTAAAACACTGTCTGGTGTGCACGTACCCTGAAGTCCTGTCGTGACTTCTTTTCTCTGCATGGCCGTGTTTGTCACTGCCTTTCTTAGTACTTCGTCGTGTGTTTTCATTTATTTAATATCAATTGACAGTAATATAATTTTTTTTTAAATACAAGTGTTGTTTTACGAGTTAAGCCTTTTACAGTTCCTTTTATAGCCTGGACAACTAAGCTATTCGTAAAGTTTTTTTACGTTTCGTTACTATTATTTCTTAAACTGTTTTTAAAGAAACTTGTATGTCATTACTGCCTTACACAAATGTTCTACGAATTAAATATTTTATCGTAGTATATTTTTACACATATATTAAACACTTTGGCTTTTAGATTCCATTGCAGTTTCCTCCGATTTACTTTACTATATTCTTAAGCTCCAGAGTCTATTGTTTAGTAGGAATAAAGTAGTGCGCTGTACAGGAGGAAAAATATATGTTTATTATTATTATTACTGCTATTATCATCATTATTATCATCATATTCGTGAGAGCAGCTAACAGAAATTCTTTAAGTTGTTCTAATACATTTTCATTAGTGACTTGCTAATCATCTGTAATGTAATTAATCATTCTAGTAAGGGTGCAACCACGAATAAAGAGGATCCCCCCTCGTTGCTTCGCAATTCCATATTTACAGCAACATAAGAACGTGCTACGCTGTTAATGGTTAGTTCCACTCTTGCATTTATTTTCGCACTAGTGCGACCTTGAAAACGAGAAGAGCAAGTCATACTGGTATCTCACCGCCTAGTTGAGTGCTGGGATTCCCACCAGAAAATCGCACTCCAGGAGATTTTTTTTCCTTCCTGTGATGATATTTCCTGCAGGGACGACGTAAATAGATGTGGTCAAGGAAAGCAGCCAGAGGCGAAGAGCTGAAGTGTGTCGCTATGACAGGCCGTCATGCGCTCCGCAGTGTGTCAGCAAGAGCCAGGTTTATTCAGTAATCTCTCCACGCAACTACATCGTGTGTGTCTTTTATGATTTACTTTAAAGAACCAATGAGCATTTGACATTTGTACAGAAACTTTGTTAAGTTATTGTTAGGCACGCATGATACATTATCTCTATTATTTGTATACTATAAGAATATAGCTTCGCTGATTTAAGTTACGTTTGGACGAGTTGCGCGCAGAAACGACAAGGCAAGTATGGCGAGTAAGCAAACATTGGCCTTCGAGCCCGGACGTTTACTAAAACAAATTTTTTTGTAAGAACCTTAATTCTGTTAAAATTAATTAAACAGTTCTGTTTGATTGTCGGTACTATCTGGGTTGTTACATACATAAATCTGTTATGTACAAGTACAGAGACATAACCGTGTACATGTTTGTATATGACCAAACAAGTGTTTAGCAGTTAAATCAACCAAATGTTTGGTTACGTGGCAGATTCATTTGAACAATAGGGTTTAGTCCAGTTAAGTGTACGTTTTGTAAAAATTACAAAACCAATAAGTATTTGATGCGTTTTATGTATTTTTCAGTAAACAAATTTTTGTTGGATCACATACGTATTTGTTTCCCCGTAATTGATCGTATGTATGGTTGACTGCACCAAACATCTTTCTCTATATAACATTATGTTCAGGATAACAAAGACGCTCTTTGTTTCTTCTTCAGGCCAAATGGTTACAGGAACAATGCAGATAGTACGAAAAGTCAGTAAGTTCTTTCAGTGTTCCCAGGCTTTGACCACTTCAAACAGCCATAGGCAGGTGGAACTTTTAAACTACTCAGTTAGAATAATTAGTCATTGCATAAGGCGGTTACAAGAAGTCACGAGGATAGCCTGGACAGGACTGGAAGCGTTTAAGTAGTAACACGAGTAAAGTTTTCTAGCTTTCAATAAGTGACGAGAGCGGCTTCCAGATCAAATCCTGACTTACTCTGCTGTCGAGTAGAATAAGCGGGTGTTCGCAGACCAAAATCCTCGCCATTTGTTGCGAAAGCTATACACTAGACACAACCAAAATTACAAAGAAGTGGAAATGAATGCAATATGTCCAAAACGCTGAAGAAACATGTAACAGAATATTATATACGTAATGTAAATAAAATAACGTAAAAATGTGTTGCAAAGGTTGCCTTTAGTAATGTACTTAACAGATGTTAACATAATGCAGGTATTTTTTACTCCGCCAACTTACAACACTAAATTGCATTCAGGCGTTTGGATGTAACCCGATGATTGACAGAACCCTGTCACCAGACTAAGCAGTCCTACCTTACTCCTGCTGGATAGTTCTTAGAAACTCATACAGTTATTTTCAAACGTTTGTCAATATTGATTGGTTGATTGTCATGTCTGCACAGTTGTTCAGCCATTGTGTAATGGAAGGTAAGGTTGGTCGTGGTTGGGTGATCAGCTTGCTGACATCGCCAGTGTTCTTATTCGACACCAGACAGATCCGTGCCATGCGAGCGAAGTGCTCTCATGTGGCGAACGTGGCTGACGACGCCCCGGTGAAAGGCGGCCTTCCACGTGTCCTCCCTCCTCCAGCCAAGTGCAAGCCATACTTGGTATGGTGTCAACCTGTCAGTACATGATTGTTGTGGATATCCATGAAGTAGTGTTGTGTTCGACGACAATTCAGAGTCCTTTAAACATGCCCCCAGCTGCTGGACTCTGCTTTCCTCCTTCCCTATCGAATTACATCATTAGAGACCTGAAAAATTTGCGTTTTCTTTTAAGCACAAGCTAGAGTTCCAGCAAGTATAGCTGTGTATCACATTCACAATTGGCCGTTGACTTACTTGATACTTTCTGGAAGTAGCTGTGCCAATATTAAAACTGTAACAGAATACAGGCCCATATCACTGTGTCAGCGAGCAGCTAATAAACAGCTGCTGTCTGCACGATTTCACAAATATTCTTGGAGGTTAGCCTACCGGTCAGTGAACCTGCGAATTTTTCCGGTCTATATCCATCGTCGCTGAGAGACTACGTACGTTGCCTGTTTGCTGGCATGTCTGGTCTTTTCTCGTTGTTGCGGGCTGGAAGCCGCGGTGGCGGCTTGGTGGTTGTCGTGTTGCTGCTGGTAAATACTGATACGTGGAGTCTCGAGTTTTAGGCGGAAATATTTTTGCATCATTTAGTTTCAATGCCGGGCGTGCATATTTGCAGCTGTGCTTCATGGTCTGTGGTTGAATGCCTTAACTCTCTCTCTTGTCTTGGACTTGTGCTGGCAAATCACAGACGTATGATGTCTCGATAACCTTATTATTTTTAGTGCAGTCAAATGAGTGTGTCTGAAAAAATACACGCTGGCAGTGACAATGAAGCAGATATATAGTCTGCGCGCCAGCTCTGAGTCCCTGGCGGGTGTTTTCGCCCGTAAATATACAAATAACGCAACGAGGCCAATAGCATGCGACGCACATAGTAGCCGTAGTATCGTCGTAAGTTACGGCGTGTTTGATACTGTATTACTGTGCCGTACATGACGTTTGCGAAGAAAAATGCATACACACCAGGGACTACGAGCTAGCGCTGGGACAGTTCTAGTGTGCACGTAAGACATAGAAACAAAAGAGCGCAGAAATCTTGTCGCGATAAACTCGTGGCTTTACTGACACGCCCTGATCGTCAGTAATCGTCCAAACCGATACACAAATTTTTACATTTACCAGACTACAAATTTCATATCACCCCAGATTTATTTTATCCCGCTTTCATTTTATCCACTCCAGTGAAATTCTCCACCATAGGTGGCATTTAGATAGAAGTAAAAAAAAAAAAACGCAATGTATGGGTATGATTAACTGTCGATATAGAAAACTTAATTGTTTTCTCTACTTCAGCAATATACGTTTAAATAATAGTCATAAAATTAATTTTTATTGTATCGTTATTATACTATTATTTAAATGGATATGGCTAAAGTGGAGCAAAAAATCAGTTCTTTCTTTGTGCGAAATAATTAAATTAGACGAGATGTTTTAGTCTTGTTCCAATCCATTTTGGTCGCCACTAAATAGACGAACACCTAAACACCAAACGGTGCACCCAACATTGACTTGATATCACAAAAATTCAATATTGTTTCCTTGTTTACGTATGGTAGTCGTGACAGATACTAAGAGGATGTTTTAAACATGTATGCCAGTGAGGACCAACTATCAAGTTGTACAGAAAGTTATTTAATTTACTTTGATCTTTACCAACAGTGCATGGAAAACATCTAACTTGTTTTGTAACACATGATTTGTGTAACATGATGTCATATAACATTTTTCATTCACATTTTTTGTAACAAGTTGTATAACTTTGTCCTATGACTTTCCTTATTTTCAATTTGTAACATGTTATAAAACTTCGTAATCCAACATTTTGTAACATATTTCGTTATGTAATGGGACACAGCTTTAGATGCGTCCCTATACCATTCATCTGATTGCGATGGCACTATGGTGAGTTGTAGTGCTTGCATCCGCAAAGGTATCAGACGAGAGAGAAAAAAAAAAAAAAGAAGGTTTGGAGCAAAACGGGGCGGAGGGACAGAATAGAGTACCCAAAAATTTAGTGAAAAGAAAATTTGATGAGTTGTGCATGCGCCCGCGAAGGTTTTTGCCAAGGATAAAACTTATACTTGGGGGAGAGGGCACTACGGGATATTTAAATTTAATGGGTGTTTAACGCTTGCCGGTACAACTTGTTGGGTATAAACTATAGAAGACACTTTGCATGTAAATAGAATAAAAATGAAGATACAAGTCATACGAGTTGTTCCTACCTATTCTGTTTACATTAAGGTTTAAATTTAGTCTAGCATGTTTGTACAACACCAGAGATGAAGTTAAGTTTAGTTAATACTCTCCTTACATTGTCTTATGTTACTGAAAGTTTCACCTGGGAGCCATCTTTCAGTTCTACCCACGGTCTAAGAGGAGGAGGTCTTGACACTGCCTATGCTCTCCAGCAAGAGAAAGTGACCCCTTCATGTCGCCGAGCGCTAGTAGTAACTTGGTGGAAGATATGTCTTGTTTACATCTCGCGTTTTACAATTTTTGCAATTATTTATGTAAAATAATGTTAATAAGGTAAGCTGATATAGTACATCCATGTTCCTGGTCCATAAATGCATTGACATGTGTGGAACTGTTTATAAAAGTAGTCTGAAAAAATATATTATGTATTTTTGTTTTAGTTAATCCATTCGAACAAAAACTATCATTTCGTGCCCAACAAAATTTTAGAATCGTTGATATGTGCATCTACATGTGGAAGATTCAAAAACTGAATTTTATGGTTGAAAAAAATGTGTTCCAATACAAAATTATGTTCTCATTTTTTTCTTCGATATAATACTCGCAATTCCGGTAACAACTTCACATTTTAAACTAAGCCAAATACAAAAAAAAAAAAAAGACAAATCTTCCACCAAATTACTACTAGCGCTCGACGACAAGAAGGGAGTCACATTTTATTCCTCATTGTCAAGACCTCTACCTTCTTAGACCGTGGTTCTACCTTATGCCATAATGTTAATAACAAGCGAGGCCTCCCTTACTGCATACAAGTTTCTTAACGGGTAACATGTACAGTTCGTGAGCAGTACTGTATGAAACGTATACGTGTTTTACCAGTGGGTTGTAAAAAACTATTATTTTGTTTGGCGATAGGTGCCTATTTCTGAGCGTACGAATGCCATTACAAAGTGTATTGTGTGAAACACAGTTTAAGCATTCACGTTTATCTCCCTTATTACCGAACGTGGTGGCACAACGATAACACGTTGGACTCGCATTCTGAAAGACCCGTGTTCGATCCCCGGCTCCGACCATCCTAATTTCGGTGTTTCATGGTTTCCCGAAATCGCTCGAGGCGAATGCTGGGAAGATATGTTAACAAAGGCCATGACTGACCCCTCTCTCAGCTCCTGTCATTGTACCAAGCTGTGTCACCGTCTATAATGACCTCGCTGTCGACGAGACGTAAATCCCACTTACCTCACCTTATTTCCCTTATTATTTTTTTACGTATAAAGTGTTCGTACATTTTATTTGTAGTTTTGCAAACGGAATCTCTTTAAGAAGTTAATTGGCGCAGTTCATATCCACTATGTAGCCTATACAAGACATTAAATGTAAAAACCCATGTAATGAATGGTATAAATATGTCATGAGCATCTCCAGGCAGTAGGCACTGACCGGCCATTGTTGCGGGGGAGAGGATAGAGGATGGAATCTCCGAAGATATAGGAAGTCGAGAAGGAACGAGGAAGGGCGTGGTTGTGAATGGAGTAGTATATCTTATCGGGAGATGTGTGTGTCGGTAATACCGGAAGTCTCCTCCTTCAGCACTATTACTGGAAGACATTTGCGTCACATCCTTCCTGTACGAATATCATCTAAATGTGTTCCCAGTATGAATCATCAGCTGACTAGTAGCCATCACTTTTACGAAGAAAATCAAATCACATTTTGTTAAGGTAAAACGAGTCCGAAATCCATGTTTTTCGTTGAAATGGCTGCACCAGTGATATATTTACTGTGCAGTGGTAGAAAACAGTATGGGCCCTACCTAACCTTTGGGTATTTGTCCAATAGGTAGTTACATTTTAGCATGATCCACAGTTGAACAATCTTTTACTGGACTGGTTTTCTCTGACTTGCTTCCTCCAACCTTCGAATTCATATGATTGTACATGGTAGGGCTTTTACTTTAGGGTTGTGTGCCGTGTAGCAGTTGGCAACCCTGCGCCCCAAGAAAGTAACTAAATGAGTTTGTATATAACTTCAATATTTATCACTAGTATTTTAAAGGGCACATTTACGTAATTATTTTTATATTATGTTTTATTGTATTGTAAATAGGATTAGTTTAAATATGGTAAGAGGTTTCATATATTATAATAAGCCTAAATAAACGAGTTGCTAGAAGTGCCCGTGAGGAGCGCTGTAACTTGAACACCCCGGGCTTGGCGTCAGTGACTGTGCCATGGTTAGAGATGGTGACATTTCGCGAATTCAATGACCTGCATGTTAGAATCAAATATCCTATGCATACTCAAGCCCTGTCTATTCGTTCATTGTCTGCTGTTGCACTGAGGAGCAGCTAGTGGACAAATTGTCGGGACTTGAGTATGCATGGGATATTTGAGGCTAACATGCAAATCATTGAATTCGCGAAATTTCACCATCTGTAGCCATGGTTGACGGACGTCGAGAGTCTTAAGTTGGCACGGTGTATGAGTATGGTTGAAGCATGTGACTTCAAGGATTGCTATGTTGAGCAATTAACGTGCCTCAACGTAACTCTCGGCAAAGTCTACGACCATCAGGAATTGCGGCAAGAACCGCGGACGTCAATTTATATAGTAACGTAACTTGTGTGGCACCATTCGTGAAGAGAATGAGACAACTACACATCGCGGCAACTCTGATACAAAAATACGTGACCTGGACGATCTACAGTTAACAAGGTATGCGTTTGTAACTGTCTATAAGCCAAGTTATCGGGCTGAACTTTCCGTGTTTCAAGAACGTAACATTTGTGGAACACTTGCATATTAACGGCAAGCTGAAGGAAATAGAACTTGTACGTTTAACTATTTGTGGGCATAGACTGACTTTTAATATTCTATTTACCTCTTTAATAATCGCACTGGTGCATAATCAGTATTGAAGGATTGTTGTAATGTAAATTCTAAATGGTCTATTACAATAAATCATTTTAACTTAATTATGTCCTTCTACTTTATATAGCTCAGAACCAGTAATCTAGCAAATGGACCTTCCGACGATGTGCCCTTTATTGTTAAAGTTTGTGTTGACCTCTGTTACAAACCAAGGGTGAGGCAAGTGTGGTACACATCCCACGTAAGAGGGCATGTCACCACAACAGAAATACGCACTTACAGTAAACACTACTGTTACCGAATAATAAAAATGCAATTACATATTTTCCTTTCTTATTTAAGTTTATTATTTTGAGCAAACATTATTGCAATATTTTAAATTATGATATACATTTTTCTCAGACTAAGATTTGGTATTGTCTACACATAGTAAATGTTTTACGATAAATAACTGCCAGTTAACGGTGCATATTTCTAATTATTAGGTCCACTGAAATAATTTTCTGTATTGAGGTTAATAGTGGGAGATAATAATGCTTGTCATACTGTTAAAGCAGCACTCTTACAGTAGAGTTGCCTTTGATGCCACATCGTTCTAAAAGCGAAGATCGACATATGAGTTATTTGCTTCTCGGTGCCCTTCTGGTGTTTCGGCACATGTAAGTCAGTAGGCTACAGATGGAAATAATCATTTCTCAAGAGGAGTTCCCTTTGTGATTTCTTCCACCATGCTGAGTGAACAACTGCCAGCACGACTTCATACGTCAGTGGATCGGTTATAGAAAAGTATTTCGTGTGGAACCAAACTGATCGCCAATACTGTGATGTAATATGGCATCTGAACGTGGTAAATGGTAAACCTCTCATGTATATAGAATTATTAATGATGTGTGACTGAGTTTGACTGTTCACAGTTGTTTTTAACCTGTGACAAGGAGATTTGAGATTGTTACAGTACGAGGTTCTGTCCTCACCCGCTTACAGTTTCAAGCATGCCGAGTATCTGTACTACATTGCTTCCTCGCAGTCAGGAAAGGTCACATTTGCCGTGATGACTTGGGCTCACTAGGCGAGGCATTGGACTTAGTGCTCACGCAAGTCTCAGTCCAGTAAGCCCAAAATTATAATTTCAATGCGAAGAAATTTGAATTGGTAACTATACGATACCTGGTAGGGGACATTACCATTGGATGGCGTGGTAGTAATGCATGCATTCATGGCTTCCCTGCCCATTGATGGGTGTTCTTGGCACATAGATGTCTTCCACTAATGAGGTGTAGTCCATGATCCATTAACCCTGAAATAATATGCAATCTTCAAAAGGAACCATATGTTTTTAATCAGTGGTTTTTTACGTCCAAGCTAAAGAGGTTTTGTAGTCAGATACTTGCCATCCACTACAGTGATCCCGGTTCGATTTCCTGCCTGGATTGCTCTCAATTTTTGTGGAATATTCCGGAATATAGAGCGGACATTTTCCTTACCATGCTATCGTGTCACCAGTACCACAGTCTTAGCTCATAAGCTCGTCATTAAAGCGAATGATATTCACATACATAGTTAACCCTCATTGCCTTTTTAAACTGTTATGTTTTATATGAGGACTTACGTAAGCTTAATATTTAAAAGTAACATACAACCATGTCGTCACACACAGATTGAAACAGGGTCACCAGGTCATATAGGGTGAAGGTACTTGCCTGAAACGGCGGCTGAGCGGCACACCCCAGTGACGATAGTCTATGGCAACATTGGAGTAGCCGTGCTGTAGGTAGAGCGGGTCGACGACCAGCGCCGATGTCAGTTTGACTCGGTCCTTCACCCACATGCATGAGCAGTCGAAGTTGACGAGCAACCATTTGTTGCAGTTAGCATTAAAGGAGTCGGCATGCTCGATGCCCGCCATCAGTGGCTTCAACTCAGGGCAAATGAAGGCATTGCCAGCGTAGGCGCCGTCCACGTGGAGCCAGACACCAGGGAATCGTCGGCACACTGGGCCAACCTCTCTTAGATTATCGAAGCTACAGCACGACGTAGTTCCCAGCGTCGTCGACACGAAGAATGGAATCTGCCCCATCGCCTCGTCCTCCTCCATCGCCTAGTCACACACCACACCTAGATCATCTCATATACTAACCGCTTACACTATCTTCTACGCATGCACACTTTCACAACAATGCTTCATCATCCTCTCTTTACTAGTGCTCTAGTTAATCATCACAATTATGCCGACGAGATTGCAACACATTACGTTATTAAGGTTCCTATCTACCTGCGCTTGAAACGCATTGCAGCGAATTACAAGTAATCATATTTCGAAGAAATATCTCAACACGCATTACGTTTGTACATCTATAAAAAGAAAACACATTTCAAACAATATTTCTATCAGTTTAAAAATTAGGATTGCTTATTGGAAACACGATTTTCAAGACTCTCAAAATGGCTGAATACGATTTTTTTTTAAACTACCGTGTCTAGGAAAATTCCAACGGGATTAGAAAAAAACAAAAATAGAAATAGGCGCTGGAATTTGAACCATAAGTATCGCCAAAAAAAAAAAAATTGTCACCGCTAAATATCTTATAGGAAAATGAATAATAATAAAGCTCTGCGCACCAGTTGCAGGGTTTGAGTGTAGAGGCGATATAACAGTACATACGCCGACCGACGTCACTCTTAATGCTCCTTCGGTTTTGGGCCTCGCATACACCAGCGCAACCTACCTAGATAAGCACCTTAAGAGTGGATGGTAGATAAATAAACGCTGGAAACATCAATTGATTTCTACGCTTTTTTCGAAGCCACTATGGGTAAAATACTCAATGACAATCCTAGATAATGAGTTTTGCCAACTTTATGAGCAAATATTTATCAAGAATTACTAATTCGTTACGCGTGATCTCTTGCGCCGCAGTTAAGGCGCCCGCCTGGTGGCCGTGTGCTTGTGTGAGTGAGGCACGGCACCAAGGGCGATGCTGACCTGCTCATCTGGCGCGGTATCGCCTCTACCGCAAGACACTGAAACCGCGTGCAGTGGTATCGTAGTACACTCGCCTGACTGACACTTTCAGTGGTGACCCCATCTTTTTATTGGTGGAAAGATTTAAGTTAAGTCCAATACACCTCTCTATTGTAGTTTCAAAAGAATACCTTCAGAAGTTGTTTAGATATAATAGATTGAAAAGGCCGTTTTTAGTCATTTTGAGGTGCTCTGGAATGGTCTTTCTAATTAACGTGATGTTTTAAAACTACTATTCCGAGGTCGTTTGAAAAGTTTGTTCTTTTCGTAAATCACCACATTAGAAACACGTTGAGAAGTTTCTTAGATAAAAGCGTTCTGCTAACACGCTGCAACGCTGGTTACAAGGCAGGCAGGCGGGCGCCTTAAATGCATGAGGTTCCGGCGTCAGTGATTATGCCTCAGAAGTTTGTAACACTGGAAACAATTTTGTTTAAATTTTTGGTTAAAATGATTGTCTAGGATTGTTGTTTAATTTTTGCAAATTTGCTTCAAGAAACCTACAGTTATAGATTAATGTTTTTAATGTTGAATTGTGTACCACTCTCTATTTAAGTACGACTATAGTACCGACGTAAATGTTAACAGCGTAGTGGATTATTAAATACGCTTGTAGTGGTATAAATCAAATTAAATTATTGCTCTTAACTTTGTCATTGTAACAACACAGTGCGTTACTCATCCCGTCTTTATCCAGTATCTACAGTTGCTTGTTGCTCATTCACCTTACCTCTACTGGCATTATTTTGTAGTTAAATATTCAGCTCAAAAATGTTGACTTAATAGCGATGTAATACATTACCAAATAATTTTGCTCTAGATTAGAATACATTATTTGCCATGCTGTATTCACATGCTTGCTGAGCGCATTGTTAGGATAATCTTAGTTTGCGTTGTTACATTCCAGCCGTGCTTTAATGTCATGAAATCAGCGAAAATAACTATTGTGACTTTTCTTGGTTTTCCTGGCATAACAATAGCATGAAGAATTATGAAAGAACGTTACACTGCTGTGAAAGGCACTTACATACTTGTTGGAAGGACACAACAGCAACATAGTGAGTACATCATCGTGAATTGTTCAGACCGACTGCACTAACACGTAAACATTAAAGCGAATGGTTAATGCCAGCTCTAGTGACACGGAAGGATCACGGCGAGTTATTAATGCCGGCTTTAGTTTCACGTAAGCATCAAGGCGAGTTATTAATGCTGGCTGTAGTGACATGTAGGCATCAAGTCGACACTAGTTAATAAGCATGGTAGAGACTCGCATGCAGTACTGGGGACAACAGGAAATAGTAGAGTATCTGACCTGCAGCAGTGCAGCACCGCGCAGGCTGCACTTGTCGTCTGGCTCGAGGATGCGCAGCTTAACGAAGGAGATCATGGCAGCCTTCTCTACGCATGAGTGTGCCTCCTTGCTGCAGTATGCCATCAGCTTGGACAGCAGCACGCCCTCCTCCACAAAGGGATGCTGCTGTTTGAGTCTCTTGATGGCCTGTGCGCGCGCCGCTAGCATGCACACAAGCACACACTCGCTCGCCGACGTCTGTCAACAGCAACATTCATGCTCACACTCGCTACTGTGTTGTGAACTAGTGCATACTTCTCTGTTGTGCGTGGTCAGTTAGGGTGGCACAGCACGCATGATAGGAAATATGCAAGAATAGTCATACAAATGTGGTCGACTGTTTGTAAATACAACGTAGTTAATGCGATGGAAAAGTTTAAACTAAAATGTGAATAAAAATAGTAAATTTGTTACATTTGTAAGTTACAGAGTAGCAATAGATCATTTACACGTCTATTCTTCAACAACTACAGATATTCTGTTTACACACTTATGGTAATTTTTTTTATGTTTAAGCTATCATAACTCAAAGTCAAACACAAGTTTAACTTCATACTTTTTATTTTATAGGCCTAAATGCTAAAGTGTGTTGGTTTGTCTTTTCACGCAACAACGGAACATTATTTTTTTTTATTTGGCTAGTTTTATGGACTGGAGAATGGCGTAGGCTGCTATCCAACCCGAAAAAAAAAAAAGCACGGTTGGGGGGAGGGACAAAAGGGGCAAAACGAGGTACTGAAAATTTTAGTTTAAACTAATTTATTTCAGTAAATATTTGAGTATGAAGCAACACTCGAATAAAGGGTGGAGGAAATAGGAGATCCCCGAAAAAAAAAAAACTGCCGACCAGCAGCATCGTCCGGCACGATTCCCACAGGCTATTATGCAGGGACCGACCCCGCAGGGAATATCTAACCCCAGATCGCCTTGGTGGGAGGCGAGTGCTCTAGTCATTGCGCCCTCAAAGGTTTCTGCAAAACGAAACTCATCTTTGGAGAGGTTGATAAACAGAGAAGAGGGGCTAATTTTTTGATGGGGTGGCAAAACAGGGTGGAGGGACTGAATGTGGAGTATCTATCTTTCACGCTATGATGCAGCAATGGATCGGCATGATTTTGCATGTATATAATTTATGAGTCGGAGAGTGATATGGCTTCTTTTCATCTCGAAAAAATGCATGGTTTCGGATTTTTGAGGGGGTGCAAAAGGGGTAGAAGGTCATAACGGGATACCCAAAAATTTAGTGATAAAACCTTTTGTGAGTTGTTGTGCGTGCGCCTGCGTAGGTTTCTGCCATTAAGAATAATTTAGGAAGGAGGGGGGAGTGCAAAAGACGTCACAGAGACAGAAGAGGATACAAAAATAAAATACTAAAAGTTTCCTTTTTCAAAATGTTTTTATAACAGTTATTAAGTTTCAGAAATATCGCATTGCGTTAAATATTGAAAACCCTGGTAATGAAGTCGCGGGTACAAGCTATCATAACAATAGTCAAGTTAAGCCAGTGAAATCAATGCTGCTTATACATCCTTCTGAAGATTCTCTACTGGCTCTCATGGTAGATGCATCCGACTTTGCCGTGGTCGCTTCTCTTCACTAACTCCGCAATGACATGCTTGAACTCCTTGCCTTTTTCTCTAGGAAGCTCGACAACACCCAGTAGTGTAGTATATATGATAACTACTGGCTATGTACACTGCTGTCACGCACTTCTGCCATTTTCTAGAGGTCAGAGAATTTTCTATATACACAAACAATATGCTGCTTTCTCAAACGCCTTCAATCTGCGCTCTGATAAGGCAACCCCACGATAACTGCGGCATTTAGACTTCATTAGCAAGTTTACAACTGACATTAGATTTGTGTCCTCCGGAAGAGACAATATCGCAGCCGATGCCTGTTCTCGGAACTGTTCCATCACTCTTTTCTCTGACCTTTCTTGGCAGCAAATTGCAGTCGTCCAAGCTAAAGACAATGAACTACAGTATCGTCTTCATTCACCATCATGCTCCCTACAGCTCAAGACCATCCAACTACCAGATGGGACCAAACTGTTCTGTGATACAGCAGATGGAAAAGTAAGGCCTTACGTATGACTTAAGTTCCTTAGAGGGATATTCAGTTCGCTCCATAACTTGTCTTACCCTGGTGCTAAAGGCTCTGTCGCTCTTATTCAGATGTGGTTTGTATGGCCCACACAAAAAATACATTACTTTATGGACTCAATCATGCCAACATACTAAAGTGTGGAGGCACACAACTAATGCAGTTGGTAATTACAATCCAATTGATCACCATTTCTGACATGTCAGCATTGATATGATATCATTGGACCTTCGCCTACTTCAAATGTTCATACATATTTGGTTACAGTGATTGACCGATTCTCTCGTTGGCGAGAAGCCGCCCCAATCAGTGACATAAGTGCTAAATCCTTTGATGAAATTATTATTTCATCATGAATACCACGTTTTGGCATCCCTTGTTTTATCACTACAGATCGAGGACGCCAGTTTGATTGTGACTTATTTTCCCATCTCAGTAAAACTTAGGGCATTCAACCCATCAAGACTATAGCTTATCGTCCCGCAGCCAATGTGAAGACAGAAATATGTCATCGACAGTTAAATACTGCTTTCAAGGCTCACTTAACTGAACACTGAGTACGCAAGCTTGCCATTAATTATCTTGGGCTTCAGATTGTCTGTTATTTCGCTGTACAACAAGACGTCAGCAGAAATGACGTACGGTGAACCCATTCGCCTCCCCGACATCATCTCTTGCCAACAGGATGTATACCTACCAATATTTTTTCAAGCCTCAAGGAACACACAAACAAACTGTGGCTAGTTCCACCGGAGCACCGTGCACCGAAAAAAATTTTGTACACCCTGAACTCAAGACATTACCACTTGTGTTTATGCACCACGATGCAGTCCGTAAATCCCTACAGCCAGTATATGAGGACCGTTCCAAGTTATATCACCGACTCAAAAACATTTTGCAATTGAAACACAGCGGGGTGAACAAACCATCTCAGTTGACAGGTAGGTTCTAGCCTGCATTTACTTTGAAAGACTCCACAAATGCCTTCACCATCTGTACTGGTAACTGCTCCTACTTTTCCTTCAGTCCCAGTACCAGTTGACACGCAGGATCCAGTCACTACAGTCCAACAGTACACCCGCTCAGGACGCGTGGTGCAACTCCCCAGGCGACTAATTGATGTCGTGTCATCGTGTGACGTTAAGTTAACCGACAGCACAAGGGAGGGACATCTTTATGACATTCTCTTTGGTTTTTCATTGCTTGTTATTTTCGTGATCAAATGCAGTACTGCAGATCGACTGTCAGTAAAATAATTTACATAAAATTGTTGATATATCATTGTGTGTTGTCCGATTCTATACTCCACTCGCACTAATGCATCACGGACCTCCCACCCTGCATATAATTACAAGTAATTTTCATCCTCTTTTGAATTAGCTATCCATACTTAGCATTGTTGTGTATTCAAACAAAAATATGATTCATTTTATGTTTACAAAGAGTCGTCAAAATTAGAGTCACTTGTTACATTAAAAGCAACTGAGTTGTAGCGCGATAGACTATTGCAGTCTTCACAAGGTGCAGAGCAGTTCAACCCAGATTTTCAGCATCCACAGTAATTCCCACATGCTGATTTACAGGAGCAAGACACCAGATGCAGAAGTTCATTTGATGTAAAAGGGACACGGCTAGCTATAGGCTTGAGAGTTTTCTTCTTGGTGCAATTTTTAATTGAGTGATTCCAGTCTCCACCCCCCAGTCAGTTGCCAAAAGTTTATTTCCGAGCCACTTTTGGACCCGCAAATTAACTCTCAGGAGATACTAATGAGATGCTTCCGACGTCGGAGGAAGATTTTCAAGGTCGAAATTGGATCTCAGGGCAGACTTTCGTGTAAGGATCTTGAATTTGAAGTAATGAGATTAATTCAAATTAGAGTACTTACTCATGTCATACAGTGCAAGAATAAACCTATAGCCTTTCATTAACAGTTCTTCTTAAGTGGTTCCCGCGTTACAAAATATTCTAACTTGAGCTGCAGCCTCAGGCGGTGATTTTACTAACGCGATAGCTTTGATTTTTCCCAATCCAAAAAAGCATGATGTGTCACAACCAGTTACTGCATGAGCGAACAGCAAAATATTTCACTGTATAAATCAATCAAAGTTTCTACTTTGTAAAAAGCTTTCGAAGGTTTTTTTACCACCTACTTGTTTACATAAATAAATACATTTATGCTCAGGGGCAAGAGCAACCAACAACACTAACATATCAGTATCTGAACCCACAAAAACCACTTTAGAAGACATTTGATGTTTCTCTATCCCTATTCGCACTATGTCAACATTAGCATCTTCCTCAGAAACATATGTATCTAAACAATTTATTTTTACCTCCAATACTACTGACTTAAGTAACCTTTGTTTGTTTGTTGCATTATTTAGAAATTCGTCTATTGGGGTCATACATAATGTACTATCTTCGAAAATTATATCTGGTGACTTTTTCTTGCAGATCTTCTGTTTTGTTCTTATTGTTGTGTTGTGCTCTTCTCCGGATACCCATAAAAAACCTGAGTAGTATTTCTTCCATAGTTTGACAGTGTCACAAATTCACAGTAATTTTGCACAATTTCTCCATATGTGCTATTATTTGGCCAGAAAACATAATGAAGAATAAATCGTCCATCTATCACTACAGCTGCATCACTGTCGTAAAAATTTTCAACAATACCTTCCTCAAAGACTTTCATCAGAGACGACTTCGTACTTTTATGGAGAGAGACATTGTCAAACAACGATGGTGGATGGGAAGCTGTACTTCACATTAAAACATGTTTTTAGCTGCCTGGATTGTCACACACACAGAGAGAATACGATCAAACAGTTGTTGAGAATTTACAGTAACCTCTTTAGATCGAAGTTTCACTGATTTGTGCCATGCTCGTGTTTTAACCATGCCCTTTCTGTGGAGTTTCAGTTCGGAGAACGTTTTTCCTTTCATATTTGCCATCGCTGCAATGCCAACTTGTAACGCTTGGTCACAGTTAACAGACACATCAGACACAAAACAAGATGACAAACAGACAAGGTCTCCAGACAATTTCGTAAATGGATTATGCTGGTTAAGCCATGTGGTGAACTTTTTAATGTCATACTGGTCTCTTAATTTCCTTGACTCGCTTATTTCAGTGTGCTGTTCAGCGAAAGTAATCGAAGTTCCTACAAATTCTTCAACGGCTTCGAGTATTTTTTAGGAAAGAAAGTGTTTCTATAGCCCATTGGGATATTGTGCTCTCTGTTACTCATCTTCCGTGTGTTTGACCTCCAACTGCTTTCATAGAGCGAATAAGACATTACTCTATACACATATGTGTTCATGTACTTATGCTTGTATGCATAAAATAAAACCGCTACACTCCTTCGTAATCGCGTAGTTTTACTTCCTATGACTGTTCAGAACAAACTGGGTTGTAAAACTGATGGGCAGTCGAACATAGTCAATAGGATGTAAACGAGCGTGTTGTGTCTTGTCACTACGCAGCGCAGGTGTCGCATTACCATCTCATTGCTGACGTCAGAAGCTCCACGACAAAGCTGTTTACAGCTTTTCTAGGAAAACCGTTTCTTCATAATGCCTTATAATAGAGTATTCGGTAAGTTTTTTGATGTAATAAAAAAGTAAAAACCACGAGCTTTGCTTTGACACCATGCAGGGGAGTTATATTGTTGGTTTTTTTTACAATGACTGAAGCTCCAAACATATAATGTCTTTACGTTAAATTATAGCTTGTGGAATCGGCTACAGATTTTGCTGGAAAAACTTTTTTATATTGAGCCATTTATAAACTTGTGAAGAAAAAACTTTTAAAATATCAGTAAAAATCCAACTTTTTGGCACGTTTCCTTGATTAAAGTAAAAACTATTGGTTTTAGAGAAAAATTACCAGGTAACGTTTTTTGAAGTACATACTTTAAGAATTTAAACAAAAATTGTTTGTCTCGATACGACTGTTAGTTATGGAAATATGAGCTATTTTGTGAATGTCTCCGGTTAAAGACTTCAGAAGGACATAAGAGGGGAAGCACAAGGGGTAGGGGCGGGAACTTTTGGGAAAAAGTACCTCTGGTAGTGGTCTAACAACCACCAAAAATTCAGCTTTCCCGGAATTATTCCCGACAACTGGGGTATTAGTAGTAGGAGCGGAGTAGTTGTGACATCTTACCTGGATGACTCCGCCTCCTCGGCTGCCCTCGGGGAACGCCAGAAACTCTTCTGGCAGTCCGATCGCCTTTCCTGAAACATTTGTCGTCATGTAGCAGCATTTTCCGCACTGTACTTGCCAGATGGTTTGATTACCCACTATCCTTTTACATTCTTCTGTCACACTGTTCCTTTCCTGTTGTATGCACTCATGCACTTATACTTTCTGGACCCTGTCAGATTGTCTGTGTATATATTATTAATATGAGTTATTTGAAAAATAGAAGAATTGGCTCGAAGTCGTATAAATACATTTTAATATGACTATAAAGCTTAATGAAAGAAAATAAATACTTCGTTAGTTGCTATAGACCATTGTTGTTTAGATGAATAGACTTATATGCTAAATGGGAGAGGGAAACTTAAACCCACTAGTAGGTATTACATGCTTGCTGCTACATGTATATATACATACAATTTGGGGGAAATGTTTGTAGATAGTGGTACTCTTCCCCAATTTCGCGTATACTTGTGATTGGTGAGTTGTCACGTGTCGATTTATGTTGATATTTTTTTCCCAACGACAAATTTTGGAGTAAGATTTTTGTCACTTTATGGGCTTGTATTTTCATGGATAAATTAGGCCTATTCTAAGAAAATATAGTGGGAGCTTATTACAAAATTCCAGTCAGATATTGAGCGTACTTTTTGAATGCATGTGCAGAATTATCATTCATGTTAGTATGCTAGCATAACATGTTTATAGTAATGTAATCATCTTCCACAGGATATTTTAGTTTAATAATTATTTTAGGGAGAAATATAGATCACAAGTTGTTTATTGTTTTCTTTAGATGACAATATTGTTGTATTGTGATTGACATAACCACAAGATTGCGAAGCTTCATGACGATTAACAAAGGCACACACCATGGTTGAGAAATCCATGCGACAATTTACACAAATATATCCGTCATTTCAAAAAGTAGCATATCAGTCAACAGATACGTAATGTGAAAGTGGTTAACATCTGGCAGTTGTCAGATATGTCTGGAGACAATGGCACACAGTAGGCAATACTCACCCAGCCAGTCCAGGACGATAGTTTCAAGCTCAGTCAGGGCAGGACTTGCTGCCTGCAACAACACACATTTCTCTATAGTCAAAGTTCATTGTTTATAGTATACAGCGTTACTTATTTCACCCTACTAACATAAACCCAACTGAGTTTAGAGTTACGAAAGATGCATTTTACTCATACCTTCCAGCTAGAGATTGTGGCTTACAAATAGAGCCATAATTTTATTGCGAAAAAGATTTTTGCAATATTTGGTTTCAATGCGTTATGTGCACACATGCAACTCTGCTACATCGTCTGTGATTGGATGATTTTACCCTCACTTGCCTTGGCAAATTACAGACGTACGGAGTCACAATAATCTTGTTCTGATTGGTACATTCAAATGAGATACGTGCCTGATCAAAGAGACGCTGCCAGTAACAATGAAGCTGAACTGCCTATGTGAACGTAAAGCATTGGAACAAAGTGGGGCAAAAATCATTTCGCGACTAAATCGTGGCCCTACTCATAAAGGTTGTATAACTATCAAATAAACATAACATCATATCACGCAATAAGTATTTCTTGACCGAATAGCATGATTGTCAACCTTTTATTGCCTTTGTATTCCTATTCCCCACCAAGTTATGTTACAATGACCAATTAGGTTCAAGTTTGCACAAATGTATTTCCAACAATCTGGCTTTCGCTTTCCTGTTTTTACTGTAATTCGCGATGGTAAATATTATGGTTTTAGGTAATTATTTAAGTAACGAAAATTTTGTCACTGAACTTATTAGTAGAAACAATATAATTTGTTTGTCTAAAAAAATTAGGTATCATGGGGAAAACAATTTTAAACAAAACTGCCAAACAGATTTGTATGAAATCTGCTCTCGCTTGGGTTTGGAAAAATTATTATTGCAAAACCAATAGAAAAAGTGAACATGGCCTTAACTTGGACCTTGTTTATTTTCTTTACACTCCGAACAATTTTTTTGTTTCTTGTGTAAAATTACGGAAAATCTGAGTTTTAATACAAAAAAAAAAACAGTTTACTGGAAATATTTGAATAATAATAATAATAATATTATTATTATTTGGTAACTGAGGGGAGAAGTGTTGTAACTATTTAGTCTCTCTTATTTTTTCGAATTAAAAATGTATTGCAATAGAATTTCTATAGCACTGGTTTGAACGTCGCAAAGGCTGTGTAATTTTATGAAAGAATTAATTGAAAAGAAAAGTGACTGAGAGAAATTTATGTATTAAAAATTAAAAATTTATGTTCCTCATATGATCAGTTAATTTTTTTCATGCAACATTCATACTCGAACTGCATGCATCATACTGTGAAATTTTGTCCCTACTTGTGGCACTGTGATAATTCTTAAAAGTGATTCTTTTACTATTCCGTATTAGCATTTAATTTAAGTTCCATAGCTGTAAGACATAAGCATTGAAAACAAATTTACTTTTGTCATTTTCGCAGAATGGCAGGTACGAAAAAAAAAAAAAAAACATCAAATTGAATGCAATTATTGTAGTGCAACGATTTAATCTGTAAAAACATTTCAGTCGTTGATTGTTCCGCTTAAGGGCGCTGCCTACCTCGGAGCCCTAGTGGAAAAAGGATAGGGTTTTACTTGTTAAATTATTTTCAATGGCACTCGGTCACCTTTTGTGATATTGCTTCCGGACAAAAAACATTTTCTGCGCCGAGAAAAGGAGAATATTGCTACGTAAATAAAATTGAGGGAAAGAAATTATGAATAGCCATTTTCGCGTGTTTTTTGTGTGTAAAAAATGTTTTTTTGCCCACAATTTTTAGGGTATTGAGAAAAACTGCGTACACGATCCATAGCATTGTTCGCGGCACCGAGACGAACAAAAAAGTCAGTGGTGGCACATGTAACTTCAACCGTTACTGAGCCAGGTGGAATATCATTTAACCTGTAAAACCCTATGCTTGCTCCCGCCGTGGCTTCAATATAGGCAGTGACCTTAAGTGGTGCTACTTTGCGTGATCGAGGATTGAAAATGCTCGGGTATTAAGGTCGACTCATTCATTCTCACTCACCATATATCACAACGCCGTTTCCTTACATACGAGGAACTGGCACGAAGTATTTCAGTCAGCAGCTTACTAGCACGTGACTTACAATTCTTGACACGACATTTATGTTTCTCGATAGTAATGATAAAATTATGACGCTTGCATAAAGACATTATTGAAGTTAATGTACCGAAAATGTAAAATCTAATTCTGACTCTGAAAACACCCATTGCAGTTATTTTCGTTTTGCTGTAATATATGTTAGAAACAAATAATGGAAACTTGCTAGATATAGAAGGACTCTTAGAAGATGTAGAAATGTAAATTATGTAGGCACGTGGAAGGTAATTTTGAATAAACCATTTTTGTGACGCTTTACACAGCACAAAACGACCTATACAGACGGTATTCTTAAGGGGCCTGCGTTGCAGCGAGTTATGACTATTCTTTTTTGACGAAACTATTTAACGCGCATTATATTTGCATGTCTACTAAAAGAACACGTACTTCAAACTGTGTCGCTATAATTTTAAAAATTTGAAACGTTGTTAAAAAAAATTTTTTTTTTTGGCACCTCAAAATGGTCATAAATGGGTTCTCCAGTTCTGTGTTGAAAAATGTCAATCGTATTCGAAAAAAAAAAAACACTACAGTAGAAGCGATCGTTATATTTTAAACTATGTTGCCTACAAATACAATAATTTGGTCACCGCCTGTAAGTCCCACAGGAAAAATTGTAATAGTAAAAAACAGCTCGCCAACTGAGTGACTTGCGCGGAGAGGCGATAGTGTATTACAGACGCCGGACAGCCACAGCCTTGCCATTCCATCGATTTTCTGGTTCACACACACAAATGCAGCTTAACCAGATAGGGTCCTTAACATTTTAATGCGTGTGGTAGATAAATAAACGCTTAAGAAACCTCTTTAAATCTACAGGATTTTGAAGTCAATAAGGAAAACCTACTGAACAACTACCCAAGATAATGATATTGACCAGCTTGTGAGCAAATATTTACCCAGAATGATGCATTTGTTCAACGCGATCTGCAATTAAATATATTAGATTTTTTAGATTTTGGCGTCAGAGATTGTTCTTCAGAAGTAGGCTACGTTATTCGACAAAAATGTTTGCTCAGAAAGTTAGACAGTTTAGCTCAGTTTTATTTTTTCCGAATTGGCTTTGAGAAATCTACAATTTTTAACCGATTCTTTTAGCGCTGAATTATGTAACCATGCTGTGTTAACGACTCTCTGCACCAAAATATTTGTAATTTTATAATTGTACTAAGCACTGTCCAAATCTCACGCATTACACTACTAATAGTGTTTTTCCCACAGATAATAAAGTGTTTTTCAGTTCCATAATTTTCATTGAAGCGCATGTCGTAGTAGCGATTTAACTATATCCACTATTTACCCAAAGTAAAAACTATTCAAACGATACAAATGAAATATTTTAACGTGTAAGTAAAATGTATTAAGCTACAGAATGACACATTCGTAATTTCACATAAATGTGCATGCATTAAGAAAAATTCTTGAATGTACCTAAATTGTTGTATCTGTATTAAAAAAAAAAACATATTTTTACATGAAATAACAAAGTTGTCATTCTGTAACTTACGGCATTTATTTTCACTCAGAATTGTTCCATTTGTATAGTTCGAAAAGTTTTTATTTGGGTAAGTAGCGAAAGTAGTCAAATCGCCACTTTGACACGTGCTTGTACTAAAACTATGGATGAACCGAAATAATATTTTATTTGTGGGAAATTTATTATTAATGTAATGTGTAAGAGTTGAACAGTGTTTGGTACAAATATAAAATACGAATTTTTCGGTGCAGTGCGCTCTTAAGGTGCCCGCACACTTGGGCGCGCCGGAGTGCAGCGACTTTTTCCCCTTGGTTCAGTTGCATGCAAATAAATGCATATCCGCATACTTGGGCGAAGAGTGGCGGGGCACAGCGGGCACTGCCGCGCCCAAGTGTGCGGGCACTGCCGCGCCCAAGTGTGCGGGCACTTTGAGGAAGAACATACGAATTTTTGTACCAAAACCTTCTTTTATGCCGTACTAAGGGAAATAAAAAACAGGGTTCAATGTCGCCTAAACTTTTGGCAACATTAAGGCAAATGAGCATGTTGGGGAAGGACGGCAAGTAGCAGGCTAGACGAGTGCAACATACCCAGGAGAAGCCGATGCAGCCAATAGCGTCAGAGAGCATGTCTCCTAGGATGGAGGGATAGGAGTTGCCCGCCGGGAAGTAGGCGTGGAAGCGGCGGTGTTGCCAGTGTGTCACCTGTGAACAATAACACGTTGCAACACCGCAATGTGTTCCACACTACTACACTTGGTTAAACACAAGCAAAAATAGTTATTGCGAATATTAATTTGAACAAAAAATAGCGGAAACGGAAAACCCCTCTTTGTGATTATCACTAAATTACTTGATGATGTAGCACATTTGTAAGATCATGAAGGTCATGTAGGTTGCAACAACCTTCTCGATATAGCCCTATATGTTACTACAATAGTAAAATATTTCCTCGCTGTAGCCAGTATTGTTTGTTTTTCTCCATATATTGAATGCCAAATAAATTGTGTCTGGCTCTTAGAACAGCCGAAAAGAAGAGCTAAACCTTGAAATAATGTACAGTCATACCAAGTATGCACAGCGCTTATATATTTTCAAGTGATGTTATGAAATTCCTCGTCTTTCATCTTGCAGAGCATTGTAAATTATTATTAGTAAGTTTTTTTATATTCTTAGACATTCAACTAAGTACTTAATGTGTTAAATGTACAAAAAAAACAGTTTTACGATTGTTGTCTGTTGGTTAGCGTATTTTCCGTTTTTGAATTAATTAGTTATTTGGGGCACAATTTATGGAACATGCTTGGTTGTCAAACGCTTCTGACGAAATTGCAGAAAAGAGTAACAAACATTTTCTGTGTAAACTTTTTAACATACAGTGTTGCGAAGTCTGTCTGAGGAATAGGCGAGTTCGTGCGACGCACAAATACAACAATTTCACAGGAGTGCTTATAAAAGTATGTATTGTCTAAATTCCGGAGGGTCTTTCACGGCGCTAATTTATATTATGTATATATGTTTTTTTTATAAATAAATATACACTGTGTAGTGTGTTTGGTTTGGTTAAGTTCAATTTGTGTCCGATAGTCTTTAAGGTACACACAAAATGTCATGTTTAAAAGAACTTAAAAAAATTATTTTCAAATATTTTACATCCTTTCTTTAGGATGTGCATACTTAAAATCCAGCCACTTTTGCTTGTTTTGAAATTTCCGTGGCCTGCGCGAGATAATATTTATAAACTTATTTTTTAACTGTATCGTAACACTGGCCCTAGGTCGCTTGGGACATAATATTGGTTGGAATCCCTGCCAGTACGAGATTCAGATACTACGTAAGCGTATTCTTTAACCAATCATAAGATCGTTATTTCTGCCTAATCCCCCCCTCCTGTGTATGGTCAGATATATCGTACACTTGCTCTCTATCAATGTGTAGTAATTATCTCATAAAGAAAAATACTACAGATTCATCCTGGTTATAGCGACAATTTCTCGATAGGAAATGCCAAAGAACCTAACATGATACTACGTGGAAGTGAGTAATCTATTCCTAAAAATATGTGGTAAACGTCAACTACAGGCAGCAACTCAGGTGTAAAATCTCTCTCATTGCATAAATGACCTTGGCCATGAAAACGGTTACTGTATGTGATCTTTGAACGATTCCTGCAGTGGGTTAGTATTTTAAACTGAACTTTTTATAAGGATGTATGCTATTGTGAACGAATATTGTTGTGTTACAAAAAAGCCCACAATAGAACAAAACGAAAAAAGAAAGGAAAATAAAGCCAAAATTAACTGTACTTAAAAAACATAAACATGGATAAAATTCTAGAAAGAAATACAGTCGTATCCAGAAAGACGATACGAATACTAAAAACAGAACAAAACCAACATAAATTAATTTCGGAACGAAGCATATTCGTTTTATCAAGACTGACGACACAGAAAAAAATAAATATAAAATTAATAAACAAAACAAGGCATTTGGGAAATGTCGACAGAAATGGACAAACTCTACAATGACAACACAAACGACAAGAGACATGAATGTTTGTGAACGCAGACGACACAACGAAGAATAATCAGACGAAAAGTAGCAAGCAGGCTCTTTCGGGGGTTTTCTGCAGCTACGCAACATTCGCTCGCAGTGTCGTGTGTCTACACAAACGGTTCAGTTTATAACTGTTAGTATAGTTTCGTAGCCTAAAATATATTACGCTGAGCTTGGTCACAGTACCAGCTTTGTGGCGGGAATGTGAGATGCTGCTCGCTGGCAGGACTCACCCCAGGCATGATCTTGGACTCGACGTCCTCCATGATGGAGTCCCAGGTCTCTGGTTGGTGTGGCGCGGCGGAGGGCAGCAACTTGCTGAGGTAGCCTGGTTCTACGCTGGGAGTCACCCTGCGTCTCTCCAGACTCGTCAAATACTCGCAGATGTAGTCCACCATCTCCTTGCCGCGCGCCCGGAACTCTTCCGTGTCCATTACCTGCACCACACACAGTACGCTCGTTATGTTCAACACTTGCAAACTTCTACCCACAAACATTTAGAACATTCCATCAGCACCTATTTAACACTACAAACTGGAAGTTAGGTTTTCTTCTTTATAACATCTGAAATTAAACATAATTAAAACAACCAGAGCTTAGGACGACACACCACCCGCTCAAATATAATAATAGATAATTCCCTATTCGAGCAGGTCTCCATATTTAATATGAGACACATGATATGATATGGACAAGGATATTACAAAACAAAATGTCATTTTACACATCCATGTCTGCACTGGTATTACTATATGGAAGTGAGTCATCGATTCCTTTAAAAAAAAAAAAAAAAAAAAAAAAAAAAAAAAAAAAAAAAAAAAAAAAAAAAAAAAAAAAAAAAAAAAAAAAAAAAAAAAAAAAAAAAAAAAAAAAAAAAAAAAAAAAAAAAAAAAAAAAAAAAAAAAAAAAAAAAAAAAAAAAAAAAAAAAAAAAAAAAAAAAAAAAAAAAAAAAAAAAAAAAAAAAAAA
>PNEQ01087323.1:0-45873 GCA_003012365.1 Medauroidea extradentata | reverse complement strand
CGGAAGTCAACTACAGGCAGCAGAAAAGAGATTTCTCAGGAAAGTCATAGGTGTTACTAGGAAAGACCATATAATGAATAATGGTATTATTAATCAAATAGATATTTATAATATTGATGAAAATATTGAAGGAAAAAAATTTGATAACATTACCTGCAAAGAATGAGTGTAGAGAGAATCACACGTGAGTCCATACGTTACCAGCCAAGAGGAAGAAGGGACGTAGGAAGACCCAGAACGAGGTGGCAGTCTATGAGGAGAGGGAGTAATTTCTCTGATGGAGTACTTTTAGCAATAAATTTACTGTAGTTTCATCAAGCTTGGATAATCTACCTGTTGAATGATTAACCTGACTGAAAAGGCAATTCGTCTTGTGGAAGGGCCACAATTGAATTGTGAAAGCAGGTTTCCTAGATAACCACAACTAGGCCTAAAGTCGTATAAGAGTATCATGTTAAGCATAATCTGCCAGAACCACTTAAATATCTCCCGGAGAAGACAAAGGAAAACTTAGACTGGAGACGAGAAGGCAGTTACAGATCTCTTGATAAATAATCAAAATGCTTTTTCATATGGATAACATAATCTTGGTAGGACATATGTTGCGTGCCACCATATTGATACAAAAGAGGAAACCCCCTAGGCATTTGCCTCTGGCCTCACATGATGTGGTTGATAGCATTCTGAAGGAAAATTAAAGGTCTAGATATGATAGAACCGTCAACCAGCCCATTATCATCTCCCTAAACATTGAAGAGCAGAAGAACAATGCACCAACCATCTGTCTGCTTCGCATATATACGTACATGCCTACCATAACTCGTAGACCTACATGCGGGCTTGTATTTAAATGCAGTAAATGTATATTGAAGTTAGTAATTTACACTACCTTGGGCTACATCATTTCTCTTTTAATTGAGAGGCTAGTTGTTTTCATTTAACTGTATATGCAATATTATTCTTGTTTACAAAATAATGGCATCTAATTTCTCGAAGAAATATATTTTCACAAGAGCCCGAGTTCTTTTGGCAGTTTCTTTGGTTCATATGCTAAGTTGTAACCTGCAAATCACAATGTTTTAGGTTCAATTCCCAGGTAAGTCACGGATGCATTTTGGATTTCCTACATGTAACCTAGGTTTAGCTGTAGTAATGCGCAGAAATAAACGCAGTTAAATATTCATGTTTGAATATTACCAACGAAATTTATTTTTATGTGTAAAGGAAGAGATGTGATCAGTGCTTATCATCGATGTTTTAAGCGCTGGTTTATTTCTACAGTATTTTTCTTGCCAAATACTTTAATAAATTTGAAGCAAACACTGTATTCTCTATAACGTGCTAAAGACAGAAATAATGTACTGTTTATATTATTGTAGGGAAATAGTGCCTGAAATAATTGTGCTACTAATAATTTGTTTACCTCAAAATTTAACTTTCAAATAAGGCTAGGATTGACCACCTTATTTTTTATGTTTGAAATATGTTAGATACTTAATTTCAAAACCGATGTATTAAACTGTTTTGATTGCTTAGCCCAGTGCATCGAAACTTCTGGCCAATTCCAGTAAATTTTGGTGCAGCTACAGTACTTCATGGAAGAATTACAACCGTGCACACGTAGAAATTTTCCCCTACATTTAGTGAGAAAGCTCTATTAGTTGAACCTGACACATCGTATGTCAAGAACTAGTTAAAGTATTGCGATCAAATAATGCATCCAACACACCGCGGACAGGACTAAAATGTGCTGGAGCTCCATAATGCATGGACCTCATCCTTTTACGTACACCCACAGGCACGTCCCTTAACAGTTCTTACAAAACATTGGCAAGAAAGTCCTTGTAAACTTCACCTGTTAGCTGCGGTGGAAACACATGTGGCCCCACCAGACAATCACACGCAATTCCTGTCCAGACATGTATATACGAAATATTATTGCTGATGTCGACCACTCGTGGTTGCATGTGGATTGTCGTCTGCCCACGGACAATTATTGTGAAAGTTACTATTGTCATCCCTCCCAAACGTGGTTTCATATGTAAACAAAACTGACGATACGAAGGAAGTTATTTGAGTTTCTCGAATGAACCACTGGCAGAACGTAGGTCGAGCTGGTTGATCAGCAGGCGCAAGAACCTGCACGCATTGATAATGGTATGGTTACAGGAGCTGCTGATGGAGTACCCTCCCTACTGTTGTGTGATTTACACGTAATGTAGCCCTCATGTTCGTGGTGCTGGCACATGAATCCTCGTCAGTGTACTTGAGGATGCGCTCTTCCAACTGAGGGGTTCGACGTGTCATGGGTCGCCAGCGACCAGCTGTATTCGCTTGCAATCTTCCTGCCTCAGCAAGTCGGCGAAACAACTAAGTAAACGTTGTATGCATTGGTTGTACTCTTGTCTCTGGAAATGCCTGCCAGTCTACCAATACCATACGCACAGCCATGCATGAATATCATGTCCACATTTTCACGATGCGAATAATCAGGCATTGTTTCGATTTGCACAAAAAATGTTTCTACTAATATGGATACTCACTCTTTCACCATCATCATTACCACAACTAACAACAGTGACTCAGTACGCCACTATGGTCGAAGTAGTTCTCGTGTTACACAGGATGTGTGGCGTGGGCAACTTTAGCCGTGATAGATGTGCACAGGAGAATTCGAATACAGGAGGCCTGATGAAATGTGCACTGTCGTCCCATATGTAGTCCAGGTATCATAACTACTAGAATGCATTCATAGACAGATCGGTGTACATTGTGTTGGCTTTATCAGGCGCTTCCATATGTTTACTGCAACTGCATTTGGCGATACATTTTTGGAGCTACCCCCGTGAGGGCAGGGCAAGTATGAAATAATTCTTTGACGCTACTTTTTATGCGTTTATAATTTATTTCCACGTACACAAATGTGATGAACTACCGGTATATTTCCAACTTTCTCACAGCCCTTAATTGTCCCAAAATCAGGAATTTTTAGTGTTAAACATCACACACACTGTACACGTGTCCATTACACAAACAGTAGTAGTAAAAACAATTGTTACGCAAAAACAACACCGACACCCTATTTGTGAATTTAAAACCAAAAATTTAATTTTTAATTTTTCTTTCCGGGTCAGAAATCTGCCATGCATGACAAACAAAAATATCACCGTATGTTTTCACTCTAAAATTATTTTTTTTAAAGTAATGGTATGTTTTTTTTATCTACAGAATCGGCCATTTTTAAAATGAATTCCTAAAAAATGGTGGCATGTACGGAAAGAACACACAATGGCTTTTGTTCAACTTTTGTGGTAGATTACAATTTGTGGAATAGAAACAAACGTTTTGGTTAATTGCATTTGAAAAGTTAAAATGGGATTTCAATACATCCCTTTTTATGTGATGGGTTTGCATCTGAACCCAGCTTATTTTGTGCATCGTCATTTAGAAACGCTCTAGGTCTTTATTTTGCACCTAAGCTACAGAGCATAGAGCATTCGCAATTTTGTATACATGTGAGTTTTGTTGTTTGCACTGTATTCTCGATAGTAGACATTCAATTATAAAAATGTGTTTTTTACTCACGACACCTAATTAATATTTGTTTCTGGGACTATATCGTTGCGGCTTCATTTGTCATTAAAAAAAAAACCCGATGGGTCCTAGATAGTTGTAACTAGAGGATTTTTTTTGTTAGACAGGCAAAATTATTCAATAAACCATTTTCAAATGTTTCAAAATCTTGACGATAAAAACGTTGTTTGAAATTAGAGGGTAGCCATCATTGCTATTTTATAAGTATGGAAAGTATAATGCAACGTTTGCTGTTGTTTTAAACATCCCAATAGCATTCAGGAATGCTGAAAATATTGTTTTTTTAACCCCCGATGTAAAAAGAGGGGTGTTATAAGTTTGACGTGCCTGTGTTTCTGTGTGTCTGTCTATGGCATCGTAGCTCCTAAACGAATGAACGGATTTTGATTTAGTTGATTTTTTTTGTTTGTTTGTTTGAAAGGTAACTGTATCGAAAGTGTTCTTAGCTATGATTCAAGGAAATCTGTTCGGCCACTGTTTAAGGTTTCGTAATTCTGCTTGCAGCCTAATGAATCCTAGTAAAGTCCTAACAAAATGACGTCGGATTTGAACGTTAATGTATCAGGTACCGAGATATTCATATTAACTTTGTATTTTCAAGTGGTTCTATAGTGATTTATGCTGCTTACTTCACGGGACGGAAAGAGAGGAGTGTATCGGTATGTCACATTTCAAAATCCGGCTAGTACTTGCGCCGCGAAACACGGGTCTTACTGTAAAGTATTAGAACATCCCTGTAGTGTATGCAACATGATATTGCAACCAGAATGCCTGTGATAAATACAAGACAAAGTCTCGTCCAATACGTGTGTTACTCGTATCTGTTGCCGCTGTAAGGGCAAAACTGGAGAATGGGGTGAGTTATAACAGCTGCGGCTCGCAATGGACGCGTTTGACACTATGCTTCACGTAAGTGATCGCATCCTCAACCTTTTGGCCATACAAATACAAACAAAAAAAACTGTTTTCATTGTACTTGTACAGTCGTTCTCACGATATGCCACTCTGTTAGGGTAAATTATGTACTTGTCACACGTTGCTACATCATTGTGCAAGAAACATTCAATTAATTGTCGGGGAAACAAATGTCACTGTTACGTAAGGGAATGGGTTTACGGATATTATGTCGTACGGTTTTGCACAGAAAGGCTGAAGGTGACGGGACCTTCTGATTAAAGTGGGCTCCGAACCACTTGAATTCTCGGTGCCAACGAGTGGGATAGAACCTACAACCCTCGCTACATTTAGTTGCAGTGCACTTAACTAGGATACGTGTTCTGTATTTTCATCTGTCAAAAGTTTTGTAATGAAAAAGCATATAAACCACTGATGGTTACTGTAGTATGTTAATATGTGAATAACGATTGCCAGGAGAAAAAAATTAGTCCTATCTTTTTGCTAGCATATAAGCGAAAAACGTAACACACTTTTTATTGTGTATGGTGCATGTTTTCATGTTGCGTTTACAATACAACAAAGACACAATTCAATAGCAAGTAAGCACGATAAACAAAGCTTGTCACTGACGTCAATTCAGTAGCTGATCGAAAAGGATGCCATCAACAGCAACACACATCTGCAGTCGTTTGTGCAAGGCCAATCGAACAGCCTGGAAGGTGGCTTCCGGTAACGCAGAATACGCCGCGACAATGCGGTGTTTCATGCGTTCAGGAGTCGTTGGGACTTGTACATAGACTTTATCTTAAGGGCGTTGGACCCGTAAAATTTCATTTTTTTTTATATTTGTGCCAAACATGTTAAAGTTTTGCACATCAGATAACGCGTAATTTCCCCAAATAAAAAAAAATTAGGCTCCATACTTTTTGCGTAATCACTCATCAATGTCACAAATTGGCCATTGCGGTGTACCGAAAATCAAAAAAAGTAATTAACTAATAAATTCAAAATTACAGTAACTGATAGTCAGTGTATCAATGCATTTTATGACATGGTTGACAAAAGTTAGTTTTAAAAATTTCAGTAGTTGCCGAAAGTCAAAGTTATGCAAAAATTTACTCATTTTCATCAATTTTTCAAAAATACAAAAATGTATCGCTTTGTGTTCACAAAAGTGCCTTGAAGTAGCTCACGTTATTAAGAATTAATATGAATTATCTTGCTTCTGCAAGTTAATAATTTTTTATTATTTTGGCTACACCGTAACTGCCATTTTGCGACTTTGATAGGTGATTATGCTAAAACTATGGGACCTAATTTTTTTTTTAATTTGGAGAAATGACATGTTATCTTATGTGTAAAAGTTGAACAGTGTTTGGCACAAGTATAAAATTTTGAATTTTTACGGGTCCAACGTCCTTAAACCCACAGATAGAACACTGCGTAAATCCTGGACTGAATTAGAGGCGAAAATATAAGTGGCAAAATTTTGTTCGACGACATTTTACTTGCACAATGTGGCAACAACTGCATGGGCCCTGTTTTGCGCTCCACAACCAGTTATTATTTTATATATATGTTACCACAAATAGTAAACATATAATCTTGTTAGGATTACTCGGGTCTTTAACCTGCAACCATAATATGTATATGAGAATGGTAGTAAGATGAGATATGTGTGGAGCGCAAGAGGGGACTAACTACAGTATATATGTTGGGACATTGTGCGTATAAAATTTTATCTTACAACATTTTGCCACTAACATTTTACTCTCCAGTTGAGCCCAGGATTTGTGTGGTATGCTTATTATGCATTTGTTTCTTGACACACATACACACACACACACACACTCTCTCTCTCTCTGTGTAAAAATATATATAATAGAACATTTTTGTTCATTGTGTTACCCCTAATGTTCATTGTTGTTTATGTTAGATCTGTACGTGGCTCGTCATCGCTATCCTGGCCAACGTTTCAGATCGATACTGTGAAATCGAACTACAATCTTTGATTGGCTGTCAGTGAATACAGTGAGTACAATTTTATATGTTTTTAGTTTAAGTACTTGTGAGTGTCTTTACGGATGGGAAGATGTACGACGAGTTTGTTAAAGGATCTGTGAGGACGCTCACGGCTCTGGCTTTCTCGTTACGCGTCGCTCCAGTCGAGACCGTGGCTGATAATGGTGAGCAGCATTGAACCTTACCAGTTTGAACCCGTAAGACGAGGAGACGATTTTTCAAATAGTGACAGTGACAGTAATATTCCAGAAACGGCAGGACGTGCAAACAGACGAACGTGTTTATGTGGATTGTGTGCGACCGTGGAAATGGACGGAGAAAGTGTGTGTTGTTGCGAGGTTAGTAATGTCAAAACTGTTAAATCAGAACACCATCAGTGCGTTACGCTTAGCCCATCGTTTAACACGAAGGGAAGTGTTAACAATGACACGACATAATTTGAGCCTCAAAACGAAAAGTATAACAAAGAAACGCCTTCTCATCGCAGATAATCCATTAAGCAGAACTTGGCGCTACGCTGCATACGAACAGTTTGTTTCTTGGATAAATGCGGGGACTGCTATCGGCTAGAAAAACAGAGTTGTAATTCCGTCCTGTGTCGTTACTGCTATACGAATAAAGTATTCCGAGGAAAACGGTTTCTACATCGGGCTCAAACTCGCTACTTAAACCAAGCTTCTTATTTTACCAATGTAAACATATAGTTAATTTTACTTGTCGCATGTGATTGTTCTAAATATATCATGCAATGTACACATTTATTTAGTTCATACGAAAAATAAATAAATAATAAAACAAACGGCATTACAATAGTTGAAGAAACACAAAGTCCAAAGGCAGTAAAGTAAATAAATTACATATGTACCTTTTATTTACAAAACTGGACGGAATCTTGAAAATTTACGTATCTCTTCTACGGACTGGGGTCGAGGAAGTGAGGTGATACGCTTTGGCACGTCCGTCGCTCTGTTTGGATCGTTCAGCTACAAGCTTCGGTTGTAGTGAACCGCTTCCATAACTATGCTAAGGATTGAGCATCGCCAGTTATGTTTTATACATTTGTATGTGTATACACCAACCCATTTCTTCTAAGGTTTCCAATATTTCAGTTTCCGTCCAGTCTGAATTATGATTGAAGTCTTGGATAATATTGTGCGAACCATACCATTATAGCTGAAGTGATTCCTTTCCAGCTTAAATTTCAGTGTGACTATGTGAAATGATTCAAATTTACCAGTGTGGCAATCATTTTTTGTTTGTCTTATATCTTGCGAAAGTTTACTATCGCAGATGATTTTAGAAATGACTTTATATTCATCTTTAGAATTTCTCATCCATTTCTTTCGCTTTCTTTCACATTCACTAAGTTCACCATGCGAACAACAATTTATATATTTACCGCCTGTCCAAGAGTGTGTGTCGGTGATATGTTTTAAAATTGAGGTAAATTTTACAGTCAGGACCAATTCGTTTCCCTCGCATGTCTGCGAAGACCACCACAGATGGTTTATAACACTAAATGTCCAGTCTTTAGTCAGCTCAAATTCGTTTCCGGCTGCTTTAAGCTTCTTTGTTAAAGATTATAAATGTGCCACATTTCGAATTAACGTATTATTGCACCGAACTTACTACGCATCATTTTTCGAATGCCACGGTGCCTGTCAGACACAAACAGAGATATTCTAATCTGTTTCAATAATCTAGCTAACAAAGTTTCGCAGGCTTGTTTTTCTAACTCACCTACTACTTGTCCTGTTTGCAACACCACAAAATCTACAATTTTCCTGCTGTCTATGTCCATTGTCGTGTATATGTTACATATTTAGCGCAGTACCCGGGACTGTCGAATTGTCCATCACCAGCTAGCCTTACGTCACTCGCATTTTCAAAATGTAAACTTATTTCATTTAGCCAAAATGTTTTAATTGCTGGGACAACGTAAATTTTAATTATTGAGTAAAAAATGTTATTGGAAATGCTTTTCAATCCCAAAATATTTGAACATTTTTTAAAAAATAACAACTCAAACCGAACAGATACATGGAAGTTGCCAGTCGTATGTTTAGTGTAGATCGCCCAGTAATGTTCGGTTGCGAATGCCATAAGCTTTTATGACCTTTTGTGCAGTTTGTTGTCACTGTGAGTGAAGTACCTTTGACAGCTGTCTGCACGTCACATACACTACTACCGCATTGCGAACAGAACTTCGGTAGCTGTAGGAGACAGTCGAAAACGTCTAGAAACATCTGCGCACCATAAGAGCGTCTATTTTACCATTGTTTTCTAGTGGGTTCGTTTCATTGCACTCGTTTCCCGAACTGACACTGTCTTTGCTTACAATAAAATCATCGTCATTATCGTCACTTTCTTCTTTTTCAGTACTATCTTCATTTACAAAAAATAATTCCTGTAACTCTCCATTCTTAGCTCACACTGAATCTCTCGATTGCGATGAGGCTCAAACGATTCACGTGTAATATTACAGTTCTCAACCACGGTGTCATTATATTCCACGATTCTTAGACTGCAAAATGAACTTGAGCACGCACGTTCATCGAGGGCGTCCTGAACGATCTTCTTCCTCTGGTAGCTAGACATCGCTTTCTTTTTAGGAGACCCCTCTCCCTTCAATCTGATTGTTGGAATCGCATACTTCTTCAACAATTTTGGCGTTTTAACCCCTGAAAGCTTGGATTTATACACAGACGAACAATCAAAATAGTCGTCAGTAAAATATTGCGAACACACTTTCGCTGTTTTACCTGGCGTGAATGCTTTGCGATTAATTTTAACTAGCCAAGCCTTGTATCTGTTCGGTGACTTTTCTCTGTTAGGGAAGCTATAAAAACTCACATATTTATTGTTTCAGCACTATTAGGACACATTTAAATACAAGAACGAGACGGCATGGTAAGACACTTGTATTCAATAGCACGTGACGCGTTGTGAAGTAGCGGCAGGCGCGGCGCCGTACTAATTGGTCGCGCCCAGCCAACGCCCAGCCCGCTGTGTGCAGGGGAAGTGAGGCATAGCCTACCATGACGTCATCACTGCCTGGTCGTCCGCACATTTTAAGGAATTTCTCGAGAACCAGACGTCGCATCGAGCTCCGGTTTTCACTGCTGTCGTTTGTTCTTCACGACTATTCACTTACCTTCACGTGTATTTTGACCTCTCAGGTCCTTTAAGAAAACTATGAGTATATCTGAATTTTGACTGAAATGATAATAAAATTGAGAGAATTCACATACACTTGTTTGAAATTGTCATTCGTAGTGTAAGAGATAAAATTGTAAAGGTTAAATATCATTGTCACTATCTACCATTCCACAATAGTGCAATGTATTGGGGATTAATTACTGCCCTGAATTGTATGTTTTGCGTGTTAGTATAGAAAAATAGCATATTTCACTCTTTACTAGATTTAGTCCACATCTTAAGCAAATATTTTATAAGACGATACCTTCCTTAAACTTAAGGGCGCAGTTCACCTCAGTTTTCAACGTCTTTTTTTATTTTTATATTTGTACCAGATATTTTTTTCTTATTTTAGACATAAATTGAGATTAAATCTTCGTCTTAGTAAATTGTTGTAACTCTTATAGTTTTTTCGCAATGAGTCGTAAACGTCAAAATTTGCACTGTACGGTTTCGCCGCTAAAACCAACTGACGTACCAAACCGAAAAAATTCACCGTGTATAACAACGTTGTAGGCTGTGATTTAATACATATAAAACAACAAAATATATATTTTTGTATTTTTAAAAACATTTTTGACATTTTAAAATTTCATTTCAATATTCAGCATTTTTTTATTAAATTCAAAAATATTTTATTTTTTGTTTTATATGTGTCAAATCACAGCCTACAACATTGTTATACACTGTGAATTTTTTCAGTTTGGTATGTCAGTTGGTTTTTGTGACGTGCATAAAACCGTAAAGTGCAAATTTTGATGTTTACGACTCATTACACAAAAACTGTAAGCGATACAAAAATTTCCTAAGAGGGAGATTTAATCACAATTTATGTCCAAAATAAGAAAAATAATATCTGGTACAAATATAAAAACAAAAAATGACGTTGAAAACTGAGGTGAACTGCGCCCTTAAGTTCAAGGAAGGTATCGTCTTATAAAATATTTGCTTACGATGTGGACTAAATATGTTAAAGAGTGAAATATACTATTTTTTCTGTACTAACACGCAAAACATGCAATGAAAAGAAACGTATGCAGCGTTAATGAGACGATTCCCAAGTCTAGTTAAACACCATCTTTAGTTTTAACAAATGTAAGTAACAATGGAATCAACAGTTAATATGGAGAAAATGCCCTGTGTCATTTAAGTATCAGTTGTTTGTTCAAATCACCGCACCACATTCTTTGAAAGATTATTAACCTACATTACCATAATAGCCTACATTGCTAGACAGACTAACTTCTTGACAGGTTGGGTGGTTATAGAAATATTTGAACTACACAAGTTCTAATTTATTATAACATAATAAACAAATATTTTATATTCAGTTCCTGGACTTAAAACTTAGCTGACTTAACTATTTGTCCCCACGAGATTAGGCCTACTGATGAACGAAATATGTGGAGCATCAATGTAGTCTCAAATTTGTAACAGTGAAGTAACAAACCTAGGATGGTTGTCACTATAGATTGTTTAGGGTTAAATGGTTGTTATTCTTAAAAAAACAATTACATATAAAATTGTAGTGAACATTTCTTCTGCTATATTGTTGCACAATAATGACAGCCTTATTTAGGCTTATGTATAAATAACAGTAAAAACTGTAGCTTGAGCAACTTTGTTTGATTTTTGAAAATACTGTACAGGTTTATTAATAGCTGTTTTTTCAGTTGGATTATATTTTAAAAAAAAATGTTTTAATATGTTTACTGAAATCCTGAATCTATTTTGAGTATCTGATTCGTTCATTACTTTAGGTTATTATTATTTTTTATTTATATAAGTCCTCCGCTGATCCCAAGTGGGTCAAAAGACCAGGGGATATAGACGGTGTTCTATGCTAGTAAAATAACAGGAATGCAAAATGAATCGTAAAGTCAAATACTAATACAATTGAAGCACTTTGTAAATATCCATTTATTGCGAATACCAACATAATGATAGCCGAAAGGTTTGCATGGAACGAAATATTTTTATTGGCCTACTTTTTTGTTAAGTCATCGTGCTAACTATAATGGCAGTATGTAAAGAGAAACAATGAGATGAAAACAACCTACCGCCATTAAGGTAGTCCAATATAATGTTAATTTTAACCTAATAATTTTATATTAGAACTTAGTTTTTCTAAGTAGGTTCAATATATTTCGCTTCTTATTATGATAAAAGTCCAAGATGGGAAATTATGAAATTTGAATCGCCAGCAATAGAGTTAAGTGCAATATAGGGTTTCAGTTAACATTGTGTTGTCCGAGTCCTAGATTAAATTATGAAACTGTATCAAATAAAAGAGAACAACCAATAAATAATTAGGCCTAGTTCATTTTATTTGTGTAATTGGTAAAACGAATGGCGAGACGAAATACTGATATTGTTATAAAAATAGGTAAGCTAGTGTTCATTATTAATACATTTATTTATACAGGTAAGTTTTATGTTGCAGTATCGAATGTATTAGCTAAAAATACGCTATTTCCAACAAGGTTAAAATTTTCCGTACATACACACGTAAATAAAAACGGGAAACAATAAATTTAACGGACCAACACAACAGCCTTGTTTATGGACATCAATAACAGCTGAGAGCGGCTAACTTTATAATTGCTTAAATAAATACTGTACTTCTCTTAATAAATAGTTACCGTTTTGTTTTTTTGTGAAGGTAATGTACTTGTTATTTATTTCCTAGTGCGTTTTGGTTATCTATTACGCCAGGTATTTCTTATTTCCTAACAAATTAAGCTCTGGTCGTTTTTCTCCCAATAGAGACAATGTAAACATCTGCTCGCGTGGGTACTGAGTGACGTCACTGCGTAGTAGCGATGTATTTCGATCGCCGATCGGACAGGTCTCTATAGTTCGGCTATGGTACTGGCACTTCTCACATGCTCGGCAACCTTCGAGTTGGCCACCATATTGGTTTTCGTTGTCAGGGGTGCGATTAATCGATTATTCAAGTCTAGTGTTGCAATAACACGTGTCGACGACGAAAGGGGAGGAAAGGGGACTTAGTTACACAGGTTATGACATTAATTCCAGTGATGTTTGGGGAGAGGGGGAGACAAGACATTTATCAATGAAGCACATTCTGACAAGAACGCCAGTGAGTCTGGGGAGGGAAAAGAGGAAAAGGAGAATGTAAAGCCATGTGCTGATCGTGGGAGGAGGTTAGTTCGGACAGGTTATGACACGAATGTCAGTGATGGAGCGGAAGAGGGGATAAGGGGAAGGCAATGCCAGTTCTAATTATCGAAAAACATTTTATCAAATTGAATAAATTTTGTCGAAAATTGATCGGGTGTACTTTCAAGTGTGTATAGGATTGTTGTTATAATTAGAAAATTTTACTGTTTGTTACAAATATAACATATTTTATTAATTGATTGGTTGCATTAAACAGTAAATGATCAGGTATGGGGTACCAGTAAATTTTATATTCAAATAATATTTTCTTATATTAATAATATCGATTGATTTTGTGAGTATATAATTTTTAGTTTTATACCGGTACTTAAAACTATAAGAAATGTTTCTTCACATAGGCTGCATGGCAAATGATCCTTACAAACATCGCAACACTAGAATAAAATAATCGACTAATCACGCTTTGAGAACCAATTTGGTGGCCAAGTGGAAGGTTGCCGAGCAAGCAAAGATGCCAGTACCAAGGTGGCGGTTTCCAGTAAATGACAGTCGAAAACTAGTAGGTTGTACACGATGGTTATTTACATAATGGCGAAGCGAAGCAATACTTTTTTTTCGTAATTTTTAGAAACTTTTGGAATTAAAAAATAATTTTTTTTAAGATAATTTTGAATTTTTTGAAGTGTTTACGTTTTTTGAGAGTTTTGAGTTTTATTGAATTTTTAAAAAAAATTGAAATTATTTGAAATTTTTCTGAAATTTTCGTAATTCTTAAAATTTTCGAAATTTTGGGAATTTTTGGAAATTTTCGAAAGTTTATACCTTGATGTCAAGGTCAAAGGTCAGCATCAAAGGACAATATCAGGTGTTAACATCAAAGTCAATGGCCAAGGTCAAATGTCAAGGTCAAGGTTAAATTCAAGATGCTGGTGGGAAGAATCTCTTCCCCTTGACTTCTCCTCTGAAATGAACTTGTTCACACTGCTGGAGAAGGGGGCATTTTCATGTCTTTGAATGGTTCTTGCAATGGGACATAATGACTTACGGTACTATTGTGGACATACGCCATTGAAATATTTTGTCGTTCCAGAAATTTATGGAACGACATATTATTGCAAAGGCGTATGTCCACAATAGTACATTACGGGGCGTTTTTAGCTACGTGCGTTAGTCGTATTTTATTTCAGCAACTGATGTAGATGTAAATAACAACAATTATTAATAAAAATACAGTAGTCATTACTCTTACTGTCCTGCGTAATGAATTATTTCTTGCGGAATTTGATTTCTGAAGTATCTGCAATGAATGATCACAGTTAATTTATGTGGTAATTTTCATGTATTAAGTCTTCAGCCATTAAAATTAATCAAATATATACGTCATTACAAATTGTATGCAGGTTTTCTTTCGTACAATGTGTATTTAATATTTATGTTAGGCCTACTATTATGATGGTGACTATATCAGTTTTTAAGGTGTAGTTGTCGAGTCGGGTGCAGTGCTCCATAGACCTTCACTCCCTGTTCCCATTAAAATAATCATGAATCACATGCTAGTACCACGGAAGTTGTTGAGTGGCTTGTCTTACAATTCACCATGGCTCGTTCACTACAGTCTGTCCACCTCTGCTGTGGATACCAACTCCAGGGGCCCAATTCTTGAGTGTCGGAATGATTCCGGTAGCGGAATAACTCGATACTTTCAATCCGACAGTAAGTGTTGGAATATGAAAATACCTATTCTTGAAATGACGTTTCCACGGGGGTAGCATAAGGTCGGACTGACGGTGGGGGGAATGAAGCCAAGAGGGGGAGAGGTAGTAAGCCAATTATAGGCCGTTCGGAATAAAGTGAACACTAAATATTTAACCTTTGAAAAATATCACTAGCTGTTACTACATATAATTCAACATTACCGATAGTCACTTTACTGCTTGTATGGTTGGCAACGAAATAACACAACATAGTTCCTTGTTTATTCGTATTTAAATACAACAATACTGAAACAAAATCAACCGACAGCGATATAATTGGATTTTATAAAATTAATCAACTTCTTTTTATCAAACTATGCATGTACCTATCGACTGAACAATTTATCTTACACGCGCAAACATAAAGTGACGAGTCCCAGGAGGTTAGACTTTTCCCGCCGTTAGCCGTTACACGCGGAAAGATACGAATTGGCTGGAAATAGATCTTTAGCAGGGCTTTTTCGAGTGCTCACTTTATTCCGAACTGCCTATAGTCGTCCGCCATACTGATTTAACCTCAAAAGTACACATCAGACTGGTATTTTTAAGGTAAATTAATGTATTATGCTCTTTGATGTTTTAGGTTGAAAACTCTATATTTTAGCCCTGTTTACAGACCTCTTAATTAATATTTCCTCAATTTTTTAATTAGTCGGCCATATTGTTCATAGCCACGTTAAGTGTTTGTTTGGTTACAGACTCCCGACGACATGAATCTTTGGACGTTTATAACTATCGGAGTGGAATGTACCGCATTAAAAAATGCGTAAGTACAATCTTGCAACATTGTATTCGGTATATCGTAGTAGTAAGTAAAGTAGGGTACCGAGTATGGTGGAGCTGTGGTAAAACACTCGCCTCGCATTCGGGAGGACCCGGGTTCGATCCCCCGACTCCGGCCATCCTGATTACGGTTTTATAAGTTTTCCCCAAAATCACTCGTGGCGAATGGTGGGGATGGTTCCTTAAACAGGCCCCAGGCCGACTCCTTTCCCCTTCACCCTTTGTACTTCAACCAAGGCCTTGTGCTGTTCAAGGGCACGGAAAAATACCAAAATAAATAATATACACACACGCCTGAGCAACGAGGAATTTTAACAGCATACATGGGAATATATTAGTGACTCAGGCAAGGGTAAATTCACTGCCAATTTCAGTAAATAAAGTTAATGTAGAACACTGGCATAAAATTACATCAACTTTGAATGCTTGTGGTAGACCGATTAAATCATACACAGTGGAGAAATGTTAGTTTCGCTGTACATTGACATAAAAGTTTGTGTTCGTATAAGGATATGTAATAATTAAATATATAAACAGCTATTATCTAGGACTACAATGAGGCAAGGAAAAGGGATGGTCACGACTCTATAAAATCTATCGTAACTGCGATTACGACAACTTGAGCATGATTCCGATACCTAATCCCGCTATCTAGTGTGCAAGAATTAACATTAAGAATTCCGATACTTATGTCCACTATCGAGTGTTCAAGAACTGAATTTAAGGTTTCCGATATCGGCATGATGACGTAACTCCGCTCTATAAGTTATTCCGACACACTAAAAAATTGGGTCCCTGAGAATTTGATTACTTCTTTGCATTAATTACTATGGTTACAGTTACCCATCCAGACCACTGCCAACGCAGTCTCATCATAGCCTGTATATCTTCATTACGCTGAGCTTCTGATAAATCGGTTCTCGTACATTGTTTGTCATCATCAGAGCGTGTTAGGTGTTGCCTGCACCTGAGTTGGAAGCCATTACTGTGTTTCAGTCAGCATAAATGAAATACTACTTCTAAAATATTACAGCTACAATTTGTATACTCATATTTGTTCAAGTGTCATAGTAGAGGGATAACTTATCTTTGTGTGTAGATGTAGTATTTTAATTTTTGCAAAGTGTCTTGAACACACATTTAATCTTCATTAGCCGTCGGAGAAAAAGTTACTCAATTAGTGTTTTCTTTGTAAAAAATAAAGTTCTTATCTTTAGAAACGAAATAAATTGATATCGTATAATAAGAATACCCGAGTGCCAGGCAATCGCACCTTGAATGCAAATTTGTTAAAGGGTGTCCGTAGGCAGATGCTTACCTAAAGGACGACATATAATAAGGCCCTACAGTGGAAAAGCACCTGAATGAGGAGGGTGGGGTAGAAGGGAAATCCCCGAGAAAACCCATCGGCCTGCGACATCATCCGGGACGGTTCCCACTTGCGGAAATTCGGGGACCGACCCCGCCGGGGATCGAGTCCGGATCGGATCGCCTTGGTGGGAGGCGAGTAGTCACGTTTTAGAAACAATATATTTACGTCGCATACTGAGAGGAGGCGTGAGACTAGCAAGTCAGAAAGGAAATAGGTGCTAGTGTTGCACGTATATGTCGTAATTCCCGTAAATAACATAACGCGCTGGTTGTTGAGTGGAGTCCTACTCTGGCCGAAGTTGCTTCTGCTTCCTGCAACGGAATGTTTGCGGAAGCGGTTAGGGACAACTGTCCAGCTACCGGTATTATTTCTGTAGAAGTGCCGCCACATGAATTCCCTGCGGTGCTACATTACTTGCAAAGTGCTATTTTACTAGGATTTTCGTGCTGCGTTGACTGGCCAATATTAGAAAGTGTTAGCAGGGCTGCACACAGGAATTTTTTTCCGGAAGGTTCCCGAATCTTAAGAATCAATTTCATAATAAAGTTTAAATTTTGGTTTTATAGTCGTTATGACTAGGTTACATTATACGTGACATTGAACTATAGTGTAAGTGTTGTATGGTTCCTCACTCTGCCGTTATTACAGCGGGTTGTAAGGAGAACATTTTGGCGGGAAGATTTCTTGGCAGTCACTTCCATCTGGGCGTCTCGGTAGACTGTTTAATTCACAGCGACCGGCAAACATGACCTAATTTGTGAACACCGAGTGTTTCGGAGCTTGATTTACTCTTGAAATGACTGATATTCTGAGAATTCGCTTTTCAATTACAAATATCTAAAGCAATTTTATACACAATGATACTAATAAATAGGAAGTGTATGTTCTAGAGCAGGGGGCTGAATATCGCGATGATCTTCCATCGACCATTGTGTGTGACATTTATCTTTTGTCGGCCATCTTGGATCAGTCACTTTGTTTGGCCATGGCAGTCAGTAATATTGATTCTACGACAGGTTAGAAAGATAATAGAATTTCTTTGGACGAGTTGAAAAGGGATTATTTTCGCCGCTAGTTGCATTGGCATCGCTAAGAGGTCAAGTTAAATGGTAGAAGATAATAATGTTAGCGGCCACTTATCCTACATACGACAAATACGGATCACCGTAGCTAGAAACTGAACCCAGAGCTCCGTGACGGAAGGCGAGTGGTCTGATCACTACACAGCTGCAGCCTTGCGATGAGAGAGGAGAGATGCAGGAGGGGGAAGAGAGAATATAGACAAGGCAATGCAAAGAAAGGTACATTCATAAAGAATGCTGCGTAATTTCCTCTGGTGATATCAGTTCATTGGTAGCAGTCTGGAAGTTTTTGTGTGGCTATGATTGCCAGGATGTCTCTGCGGTCAACCTCTGCGAGCTTTCTGCGCAGCCATTCTCTTCCGTCTTATGCTTTAGCGTGTGTTACACTTTCTGTTAGCAGGCCTACAAAAAGTACTGTACCAATTTCAAAACTTGAGTACTTAACTGTCAAAATATAATATTTTATATATTTTGCTCTACTGGTTCTCTAAATGATTTAAAATATTTGTTTGCTTAAGTTAAAATGGTTGATGTACAGAAACGAACCCAACTGAATAAAAAACTTGGACAATAAACTGTTAAAATATACCACTTCCAAATTAAACACACTATATTGATGTACCTATGGAGTTCATTAAAAAAAATTACGTGATTTATAGTATGTAGAGTGATTTTTCGAATCCTTGTAGTATTTTATAAAACTCGATAGAAAATCTTTATTTCTTCGTGTCATGCTATCTTCAAAACTGGTGAACATACATTAACTAATTCTATAGATTCTGAACCTTGATGAAGTTCTGCCCATAATGTTGTGTTTGAAGCAATCCAATGGTTTCTGAAATATGATATAAAACATTAATTTATTCATGTTTTTGTATCTTAAAAAATTTCTGACCTACAACAATACACTCTTCGTAATTCAAAACTTAAATGATTTACTGCCAAAATATGAAATTTGCTTTCAATTGCGCCAATAGTTTCCGAATTGACGTAAAATATTTGTTTCTTAATGTTTTGGTACCTTCCGTAATGGCTGACATGTTTAATTGCCAGTATATAAAATTTGTTTTTGGTCATTAGGCTAAGTTCGCGAAATGCGACTTCGTGCTATCTTCTCAAGTGGCGAACCTACAACATAATAAGTTGCACTTTCAATATTGAATTTTTCTGACTAAAATCGTCGACATTCGCAATGGCAGAACATTGTCGTCCCAGAAACAAAGTAAAACAAACATCTGCTTAGGAAGACGGCAAGTGAAAACTGGAGAAATTCAGTTGGTTTTACTTGTACTGGTTGGTACAGAATTATACCGACAGTCGTCTGTAGGCAATTTCTAATGTAAATTAAGTTCAAAAAGATGCACATAACGCATAGGCAATACCAGTTCCGAAAGGGTTTATTAACCCTTGAATATGTAATTGATGTTTTGTTGTTGTTGTGACATACCAGAATGAATGACGTTGTTAAACCCTATGTATGCCAGACCCCTTCACGTTGCCCATCCAATAGTAGTTCAGGTCTTTACTGATAGTGCGTACTTCTTAAGATAGGCAATTTTGAATGTGCGATGCCTGTTTCACATTTTCCTTGGTACGTATTTTTGAAACCTCAGCACGTGCTTCATATTAAGTTTATTACATGGCTGTAATATCACGAAGCAATTATAATTTATGTTCTGACTCTTGGTTCTTTTTCCTGCAATGTTTAACTATAATATATTGGCGAACCACATAACTAGTTTCTGATATAAATGTTTTCATATCATTTATAGGTCATGAAAATATATCTTGATTCTTAACCTAATATATTCATTTCATTGAAATTAATATAAATATTCTGACTTTAAATGGTTCCTTTTATAGTCTTAGGTTAAACACTCTCTGCCCTTTTTTTCAAGGGCCAAAATACGAATATATATATGAATATATATATATATATATATATATATATATATATATATATATAATTACATAAATTTTCTTTAAAGAAACATTGTGCTAGAAAGAATGTGTCCTAAAATACATTTATTTGCTTATATTTTGTTTTGTGAAGTATACATATTAATCTAGATTAAAGATTAAAGAAACTAATTGGCTATGTGTCTAACAGGGCAGCATTATTCCAGAAATGTCACGGTTTGAATAGTGGTTTTAAAAACTGATGCCTCTAGATGTAGACATAATTAATTTAAACACAGACGTCAATTAACTGAACTCAGTGACTGTCAGTCAAACGGGCAGAACTTGTACTTGTGGAACAGATGCAGCGATCATCGTGCCATCAAGACAGCAATAGTGTAGGGACTCCTAACAACCCAGATGTGGTACTGTACTAGAGGACAGCTAGCACAGTTCTGGGCTCACAGCTGTGCAGATACCAGGCCGTGCCGCGGGTATCGACCGTCGGATTGCGCCAGGATCGCCGGTGAATAGCGCCGCGATATTGAGGACCGAGTAATTGGTCGCCCGCGCAGGGATGCCTTCACCCGCAGCCGTCGAGACGCGATCCATCGCACCACCACCAGGAAAATTGAAGTGCCGAGCTCTACCCTCCTTCTCGCCATTCCTCTTCCAGTGACATTTGAATATTTCCTCGACGTCGTGTAGTTCCCATAACTTTGGGCGGTGACTCTAGTCCAACTCTTTCACATACCGCTCCTATGACGAATACATCCTTTGTAAACTTCCTCACACTATACAAGCTGAGTGGAGTATCTCAATCGTGTTCCTGTATTTTACAACTGTGTTATATTTTTTTACTTAGTCTGCGTACGAATCGTATTCGAGAATTTTTTTGTCAGAATGGTTGTTTCTTTCTTAAGTGGTTTAGTACTCATTTTACGAAGTCACGAAAATCCCTAAAACGGGCATTTTTCCTTTAGTTTTGAAGCAGTAAAAGACTGTTAGAAGTTATCTAAAGTACCAGATGGACACGCAGCATACATTCATATTGTTACAAGTTTGAGTCATAAACTTTATATGTGGGCAATTCCCATGAGTTCTTTTGGGATAGAGGTCTTATAATTATAAATAAATGAGTTAAATTAAGTACTGGATTTAATAGCTCACAAAGCTTCGAAATACACAAAACAGTAATCAACTATAGCTCTCACAACACCAATAGTTATGTAATAATTACTCCTGTGTCACAGACACGTTAATTAACTCTGACAATTAAAGCACAAAAAATGTCTACCATCAATTAATTAAACACTACAAATTACAATAAAATATAGTCATATTTCCAATTAACAGTCTCTCAAATAATGACAATGTACAACCTTAATAGTCTGCAGTAGTGATGAATCGCCGTGTGCTGCGCAGCACCCTGACAGCACCGCTGTCTTCACTCTTGAGGTCTGCGGTTTGAGTAGCACCTTCCTCTAGCACTACCAATAACGAACTCTCCCCGAATTTGTCGATTCAGTCCTTATATACTAGGCAAAACAGTAGGGGAATTACCGCATCACAGGGGTCTAAAATTAGACATTCATGTTTCGAACGTGATTCGAGTCACGTAGGCCGCTTCGCAGGGCAAAAACGCAGTTGGGACAGGTATCTATGACGTAGTTTCGGCTGGATTCCCACCATGAGAAACCCGGGCTTTGAGTCATGGGCCAGCCCTCAAGGTGTTTCGACACAGGCCCCATCGAGCACGCCCTCAGAAACACAGCATGCTACACTATTATAACATCACAAAACTAAATGGTCTGGTACAGGCGAAACCACAACGGAACTTTGTTCCAGCAATATTACTTGAAAGTCCGTGTTCGGCCGAGGGTGACAGAGGTATTTAGGTGTAAATCATCAAAGGGATTATTTCGTCTTGCCACTTAATATTTAGTGCCTTCTGCCTCTTTATATCGCATGTGGAAAGCACAAACTTGCGTTTCGATTGGATTTGGCTTCAAATTATTTCCATTGTAGTATATACTCCACTACTCTGTGTGGCCCTTGGACCGAGCTTCTTAGCTGCGAGTATGCAGCACTAGTCGAGCTTTCTTCACATTTCAAAGAGGTGAATGTACCTCTGAATGAGGCTTCCAGAATTGTGAGAGAGATTTTAGTCAGCGCTTAACATCATGGTCTTTAGCGGAATTAAGGAGTGACAAAGGTGATTAAGGAGCATCGCCGGAATGAGGGGCGGGGGACACGGGAGATCCCCGAGAAAACCCGCCGACCAGCGGCATCATCCGGCACGATTCCCATATGCAAAAATCCGGGTACCGATCCCGCCGTGAATCGAACCCAGATCGCCTTGGCGGGAGCTGAATGGTCTGACCATTCGGCCACCGTGGACCCTCCTAAATTGTGCCTGGGCGTTTTAAGACCCAGCTGCGCTGTAAAATATCGACTCTCTTATTGGAATTTCTCCACATATTCGAAGAATGGTACGTCAGTATCTGAGAAGAAAAGGCAAGGCACCGGCCCAACACTTTAACTTTCCGGCCATCAGCCAGCCCAACAGAGACTTAAGTCTAGAAATAACTTTTTGAGAGGAGTAGCAACCTTCGAAGGTTAACAAGAAGTTGCTCGTATGAAAGTGTTGATGACAGAAATAAAGTATCCTATCGTTCCTCCCTCAGAAAAAATTGCACGTTGTTATAACTCACCATATGGGATGTGTAAATCATTGAACAGGCTGAGCTAGGGAGTTTCACGCTGTAAAACTTAACTCAAGAAATGGAATATGCTCATCAACAACTATGAGCTCTACGACTTCGGCATGTTACAAGACCTGCAACACCTGCTGAGCTGTTCATTAAGGGAAAACTAATTTTCAAAATAATATATTATGTTTACATAATATAAAGCCGTTTATGTTGCTGTTTTCTGACAAAATATAATTTTATTCGGACACGGATAATAAATATGCAATAAAACGACTGCACGCCAGTTCACTTCCTAGTGCGTAGAGGCTGTGACATAACTGACGCGCGTGAGTTGATCACCCTTACCTCTTCAGCGTCTCTTGACATCAGATTCGCAAATTATCTCCAGTTAGATAGCACTGGGAACATCGTATCTCGCTACAACCAGATGGTCTTGTCTGTCTGTAGCTCACGCGTTACTCTTTGACGGAAAACAAAAACGGTGATATTCTCTTTGAAACCAAGTTCTTCGGTGTCTGCAGCTGTAAAGATGATGGTTTCGTCTCAGAACATCCTCGCATACTGAGCTTTTTAAATGTTTTTTTTTTTTTTTTGCAATGGGAGTTTACAGTTGGAATTTATTGGTTTGTGGACATGCGCCATTCCTCGAGCAACGGCGTATGTCGACAAACCAATAAATTCCATTCTCGCATACTACTTGACTTACCCGTTTCTGACATGAATCGCATCTCAGAGTCGCCAACTTTGTGGCCAAGCCCTCTTCTACCAGGAACTTGCGTTGTTATTACTAAATTATGGCTATAGATGGTGAGAAATCGCGAGAATGTTTTCTGCCAGCGTTTTTTGCAAATCAGTGTAGTGCCCTGTGTCATGCATTATTGGTCGACGTTATGTAGCACAGTCTAGTTGTTTACAGACGAGTCACAGACGTCCAGTAGTTGTGCACCAGAGTTATTATTGGCCCACTCAAATAGAGACTCGCCGGTAACGAAATAAAATCGTCAGAAATGAATACATTACATTGAAGCTTAGCAAACAGTCAACTTTTCCCTCGATAAATCACCTTCTCTAATGCTGGCATTGTCTGGCTCGGTTGTTCACACACTGTGCGTTGTTAGGTAAAATATGTTTAGTCATAGAATGACCCACGTGTCTACATGATGTCGACGAATGGCGTCATTAATAATCGTTTAACTCAGGACAAGTTTCCTTTTGTTTACATTTTTTCCCCTGTGTATATTTTAGAGACTGAAAATAAATAAAATTGACGTTTTTAGAGCTGGTCTTTGCTGTATAGGGTCTCATTTGACTGAGACGAGATCTCCCATATAATTTATTCAAAAATTAACCTATAACATGTTACAGCTTTAACAGTTTAATTGATATGAGACGGCAGAATATACGGTATTGTAAGCGGGAGTGGTTTTGTACATTTGGGATGACTTTGGACACACGTAGTAACTTTGGTTATGTGGGGTGACTACACGTACGGTGACTTTCGACCCAGGGTGACTTTCGATACATGGGGTGACTTTGGGCACATGGGGTGACTTTGGGCACATGGGGTGACTTTGGGCACATGGGGTGACTTTGGACACATGGGGTGACTTTGGACACATGCGGTGTCTTTGGACACATGGGGTAATTTTGGACACACGGGGTGACTTTCGACACATGCGGTGACTTTGGACACATGGGGTGACTTTGGACACGTGGGGTGACTTTGGACATGTGGGGTGACTTTGGACATGTAAGGTGACTTTGGATACATTAGAGGAATTTACACATGAAGAGATTGGAGTGATTTGTGTACTCGTATGGTGGCGTTTGACACGTAGAGTGTCTTTGGATATACAAGATGAATTTGGACACGTGGGATCTCTTTGCACACTGAGGTGTCATTGGGACACAAAAAAATATATTTTTTCGTGTATGATAGTCTGTAGTAGATAGATTTACTGTCGATAAATTGTAAATAATAAATGTTTACATGAAATAACGTTAATATTTACTCACGCTTGACGCACATACAAGTAAAAGTTGTATTTAAGTGTCCCAAAGGGATTGCACGTATTCAAAGTCAACTTTGCTCACGGTGTGGTAGAAAACAACATTCAGTTGTAAGATACGGGAGTGGAGTGGTGTAGAAGATACAATTTACAAAGACATTTTAATGCAGTATCTGGTCAAGGACAAAGCCCTCATTAATCACTGTGCGTCTTCCTTGTGCTGTCATACATTGCTTATTACTTCTTGTCATAGTAGTCCAAGCGCTACTTTCTTCAACTCGGGCTAGTCCTATATATAACTGCGTTATGATGACATGATCGTTATGTTTATAACTGGTTTTGTTGTATGTTTATTAATACTTCTATCCTCTTGCACGCCAGATATATGGCAAAGCTCGGCGAAAAACATTTTCCGGTATAAGAGAAACCCCAGCGAAAGCTATTGGTAGCAATGAATGTGTTTAAGGTAGTGCCATCTTTCGGCGGCGGGGAACATGCGAAGGGCCAATGACGAGAAGAACTAGACTGATATAATGTTTGTGTATTTAGTAATGAAAACTACTCACAGCCCAGGTATATCGATACAAGCGTGGGCAGAATGTGGATGATTTGCTACACACGTCACATGGAGCAGGAAGTGTTGTGTACAACACTTTTCGTAAAGTACATCTTTAAAAATTAAACGTACGAATAAAATTTCTGTTAGTAAAATATTGATGGAATTTCTAAAAATAAAGTGGTGTTTTTATTTCCATAGAAAATACGTACATATCTCGGCTATACTATATAGGACTAAACTAATGTTATATTAATTTTTCACGTATGTCAGAAATTTGCATGAGAAATACTTTTTAGTTTCAAGGTTACAAGTTCGTACGCTATCGCATATGCGTTTTCATGCACTGTAGAAATAGAAAATGTGTCTCAGTTTTTTTTTTTGTGTTACGCATTCGCTTTCTTACGCTTTCGTGTCATTGTAGAACTTGCCTAAAATGTAAGTTTTGCCAAATTCTATGGCTCACGCTTTCTTAAAAATTTTGATTTGTACTTTTCTTTTCTTCTTACTTTGTTATCTTTCCTCCGTATGTAGAAATGACACTGCCTTATGTCACGTGCTACTTTCAAGCACCATCCGAGTGAAATAGTGCAATGTTAGGAAGAAGTGTTGACTTACATAGGTCATTCACGTTAAAATGAACACTTTTGACACTCTATTTACTTTTTTACTTTCAGTTAAATTATATTTTCGTGACACATTAAAAAAAAAAAACAGAAATATCTACGTAACAGTCAAAGTGTATAGATTGTTCCGATAATACAGTTAACGTCTCAGGGGATAGTAAATAATATATTTTAATTATTACTTTAAACATGATTGTCTTCAAAAGTGTTCACTTTATTGTGAACCACCTGTACGAGGATACTCTTAACTAACGCGCATAAAACAAGAAATGTCATCTCCGGTAGCCATTAACTACACTCGTAATACATACGTCACAGCTGGTAGCTACATGGGAGCTTTGATGCCAGGGTCAGCGTTCGTGCCTGTTTGTTCTGTTAATAAAGAACATATTGGGGTAGGCTTATCTCGAGGGCAGGACATCACACCCAGATTAGATGCAACTTCTGAACTGCGCCTCCCGTGGCAGTCTGCCGAACTATTTAAGAGTTAGTGGACCTGGCCCGTTGGCCGTGCTGTAGCGTGGTACGAAAAGTATTTTTTTTTGTATAAGTGTTAAACTTTTTTCCGATTCGTTTATCTACGTATAGAAGACATACTTCAAACTGTGTCCCTGTGATTTTAGAAATCCGTCCGCTAATTAGAAACATGATTTCCAAGCTCCTCAAAAGTGCTAAAAGTGACTTTTTCGCGTTGCTGTAGCTTCATACTTTCCACAAATAAAATAATAGGGTCGTAGCTTGGAAGTCCCATTGAAACACTGATTCTTCGAAAACACTGGGCGCTAGTTTAGTACTCCGCGCCTAGAGGTGCTGAGGTGTTTGACGAACGTTATATATTCGCCTTATAGCCATTCACGTTTCCGTTCCTCGAACGTAAAAAAAAAAAAAAAAAAAAATAGCGTCCAGTAGTTCTTAAGGGGGCCGCCTTGGTGGATGTATTTTGCGCCTACAAGGTCTGTAAGTGCGGAAGCGGTAAGGACGACACAGCACGCGCATCGCGTCTCAACCCTAGCCTCTAGGCGCGTCACTGAACTGACATACAGTCTTCTCACTGATAACTAGCCGGGGTGGGACATTCAGCTGTGGCCCTGTCATTTAACACGTATTTATATTGTGAAAGGTGTGTTGTACACGCCTGTATATTTTAAAAGAGTATGTTCTAAGATTTCTATATCTAAAATGACCGAAAAAAATACCCTTTTTCATATTTTCGGCAGCGTAAAAATAAACTTGAGAGATGAATGAAGAATCTGAAATGGGTATATACACGTGTAACGTTCTCTCGATGCTATTCCTAAGCAGACGTAACGTGCGCACGCTGAGTAGTTTTATAATAATCTTGTGACGACCTGAGATCTGCACACCCGTCGCCGGCCTTGACAGGAGGCCACCTTAAGGTTCCTATCTACCTGCGCTGAAAACGCTTTGCATATACGATTAATCATTTTTTGAGGAAACTACGCAACGCGCATTACACGTGTATGTCTACGAAAAGAACACACACTTCAAAAAACGTTTCTATAAGTATAAAAATTAGTATAGCTTATTAGAAATATGATTCTTAGGCCCCTCAACATGGCTAAAAACGGCCTTTTCATATTACCGTATCTAGAAATATATCAGCCGGATTCGAAAAATGCCATGATAGAAACATGAGTTAGACTTTAAACGATAGTTCCCACAAATAAAATGACATGGTCACCGCTTAAAGTCCAATAGGATAATTATTAATGGTAAAGGTCCGCACGCCAGTTGCGTGGCAGGCGCATTGAGACGATACTGCGGTACATACGCCGGCTGACGACACCCTTACCGCGTTATCGATTTTGTGCCTCACACACACTTAACGCAGCCTCCCTAGATAAGAACCTTAAACTGAGAAACACAATTGTATGTCACCGAAGTGACGTCGACTGCACCCTCTCCCCCGCCACAAACCACTGCTATAAGCCTCGACACTTGGTGAGTGTTGTTAGTGGGTTATCTCTGGGTACTCCAGGCAGCGTATTACGTGTGTCGCTGGTTCATGCTGGTCCATCCAACGGTGCAAGGCGCCAGAGTTTACACGTAAACGTATTTAATTCTCATAAAGACACTTGACAAGTGACGATAGTCACTTATGTGTTGATTCTGCAGCTATCAAGTGTTGCGCACTTTGCATTACTAATAATATACAATACTGAAGTTGTGGCTTTATTTTATAATTATACTACGGAATAGTAATTTCAGTCCTTTTTTTATCTGATGACTTATCTTTCTAGTTTTAAAACTTGTTATTGAATAGGAACGTGTGAACATCTTAACTAAAATAAATATGTTTTTCTAATTTATGTGTTATTGATAAATCATAACATTTAAATATGACGCTATAGAAACATAAAAGTTTCAGTTATGCGTACTAAAAATATCTGTGTAAAATTGGGCGTGCTCAAGGGGGAAATTTTAGGGGTTAAAATCCCACCGAAACGTTATATTTTTTGGATCAGAATATTTTTAATTGCACATAATGTAATCTTTTGCAAAAGTGCAATAACATTAATTATGACAATGAAATTATTTATTACCTCAGTGTTCAGGAATGCCACACATAAATAGTTATTAATATCGGCAAGATGACAGTTCAAAACCCCTCCCGAAAATTTTTCTACGTACGCACATGTATTTAATATAGTTTAATAGAGTTTGTGAAAGTGCTGTCGTAAACTAATAGTTTTGCTGCGTCCATAATTTTTTTAATTCCTCGAGTGAATGTATTCTGAACCAGAATATTTGTTGGTTTTAATAAATAGGCGCAGGTAGCTGCATCTTGATGATCACATTGCGTATCTTCCGTCGTGTGTAAGAAACAGATACTTCATCGATCTATCTATTTGCATCTAGTGTCTCGCAGCAACCGTTTTACGTATTTATGTTTCAGTTCTACATTGTTCCTCACCTCGTTATTTGTGAAACATAACACAGCCAGTACGATTCATTTTCGTACACTGACATCGAGCTCAAACCCTGCATTTTCAGTAAAAAGCGTCATAGATGACACACAACTATTTTAAGTAGTCAACTACCAAATGTGGACGTAACAGTCAGGCTAACATTCACAGAATTGTTATAAGGTTTTCGCTACAACTTGGGCACTACGCGTTTTCCAATCCATTAGTTGACACCTGTTAACTATACCGTTTGCATATAGGTTGAGTCAGAGCGGTATGTGTTAAACTTGCGTAGTGATATGTTATAAAAAAAGTCGATAATAACATTTCAGTTTGTTGGTAAAGCGACCATATAGTGGGAGTAATGCCACAAAAAATCGAATATACAATTTAATCTCCTTTTGAAATATAATAAACCGCTCACGAGAAATGAGGAAAAATATATTATATGTTGAAAAATATTTTCGTGTTATTGTTTTACATATTTTTTTTCCTGTTTTGGCCTTTCCGTAGGAGGTCTTTATAGTTTTTTAATACACTTAATATATATTATTTTAAAGGTTGGCGGGTAAATTGTTCCAGACTCGACTGGCCATGTAGTTAGTAGTTAAATTATAGCTTTAATGCTGCGCAGTAATAAAGTCATGCGGAAGATTTTTCAAAATGGAGTTGTTAGCCGCAAACAGGCTGTAGAAGACAGTCAGAGTTCGTAGAAGACGCAAGTATGGAAGAGAGGGGAGGGACAGAGCTTGTAGAGGAGTTGAGAGTCATGCCTGAAGCAACAGGTCCGCAGTACGACGATAGTTCCACGCGAGCTGGGAGCCGTCTGTTGCAGGACCACTCGCCGCTAATGAAGGCGCATTGTGCTGGCTCCATACTTACCCTTCTGCTCTCTCCTTTACAACCGTGTACTGCCTCTGCCATCTCCCTATTACCTCTCTCTCTTCCTGGCCGCCTTTCTTTCTCGCCCGAGCTCACCCCTTATTGGCCTGCTCTGCTTTCCTACCTACTTATTTACGCCTTATTTTCATATCACTAAATTAAGCCGTACGCAATTTCCTGCATTTCCCCATGCGTACAATAAACGTTACAACTACTACAATATATTCAGACTCAACAACAAATACATCTGAATGGGTGATTTTGAAAATAACGTGTCACTTTAGACTTTCTGAGAAGCAGACAGAAAAGTATTCCTCTCTAAATACCATAAACCAAAGCCATAACATCAATGGGTAACATGTAGAGGCTTGAACGCACACCAAAGCCATTAAATGCGTTCCTGATAAGAAAACAAATGACGAATTGGGTACCTTTTAAAAAAGAATCCGTTATTCATTCAGTTACTTGTAATTTAACATTGCACTGTATTTTGTGGACCAAGGCTGGTACTGTAAATTACACAAGCCAAACAAGAGTAGTTACTGAGTTATGAAATCACAAACATTACAGGTATTGTGCTCGCGTAATGTTGAGGTCGAGACACAACTAATGGTATCGCATAATAATTTTAACGCTTATCGTACTCACAGAGAGTTCACACATGCCATGTTATTATATCAGTAATGAGAATCAGCATATGTATTTTTAACAAATACTGTGGACCGTTTCGTAATGTCATTGTGAAGTACAGAATAGTTTTAAGGAATGTCACCCAGCTCGACTTCCTCGAATGATATTTCACCGGTAGAATAGGCGATCTGGTCTGAAAGGGTCACCTCGGACGTTTTGTAAAGTACAGAGATGTTAAAGAAAACGTGGTTGATAATTTTTTGCTTTTACGATATCATACCTCTGAACTTACAGAAATACTGAAAAAAATGGAAGTTGGGTATGTTAGAAGATTATTTGTGTACTCGAGTAGCATCTATGGTCTCAAGTGAATGCACTGATTTTTAAAATCTAGAAGAACCATGTTACTCTCAACTATGTTTAACAGTTTCTCGAGACATATTCAACGCATTGCTAGAGACCTGAAAAATTCGCGTTTTCTTTCAGACACAAGCTAGAACTCCAGCAACTATAGGTCTGTATCACGTTCACAATTGGGCGTTGACTTACTCGACACTTCCTGGAAGTAGCTGAGCCAATAATAAAACTGTAACTGAATACAGGCCCATTTAACTGTGTCAGAGAGCAGCTAATGAACACCTGCTATCAGATTCAGCACACATATGTTCTTGGAAGCTAGCCTACATGTCAGTGATCCCGCGAATATTTCCGGCCTCTACGCATTGCAGATGAGACCGCAGATCTCGATCATTGTATAGTATAAATATAAGTCTGTCTGCGGCCGCTTCATAACGCTGAACTTCCGGTTACAGAGTAAAAATGATTTGCCTGCAGGTAGAAAAACTGCCTGATTGTCTTGAATAGCCCAGTGTTTGCGAGGGCTAAGCACATGCGTATGACGTTCTTATTTTGGCAAAGGCAGTTTTCTGCAAAGAGGTGAATTTTCTCGATGTCATATAGCACATTGTACTTAATGTAGTGAAGGTAAAATCATACAACCTCATTCAGCCCCTTTTCAGAATTGGACCAGCCCAGTTACCATATTATACATACAGCATACGTTCACAGTCAGTTGGCGTAAATGAAACATTTCCTGGACTCAAATAATTTTTGGTAGTACATAATTCAGCACTTATTAAAAAAAAAAAAGATCAAGGTTCTTATCACAGTGCTTAGAGTTTTACAACCAATTTCATGCTACCAACACTGAGCGCTAAAATGTATCTGATAATGACTGAGGTCTCTGTTCACATTTACTTGTACAAACGCAGTGCCTCGTTCCACATGATGGGAAAATGGCGTCCTTTACCGTATTTTATTTATTTTAGAAGGTTTATTCACGTCCCTCCAGTTGATGCCGTTAGGCTTAATAAGGCAAACTATCTAAACGTAAGAAAACGCCACAAATATTCACGCACGTTCTGAGATTCGAACCCAGGATCTCTCGCACGGCCTGCTACTGACCGCGTTACGAAGGCCGACTTGGAAATGGATGAATTTTTTGTAAATGCTGCACCCTGGAATGAGATCCCTTACGTCTCCAGCCACTGAGGTAAAGACAGTCGGGTGAAGGGTGGTCCCGGTTTCTTCTGTAAACAGAACAAAACGTAACTCTGCACATCCCCGTGTACGGTGTGCTTGGGCCCCGCTCCCACGAGTATCAATATGGGGGCTAAGGAGGGGGACATGACTTCTCGCGTTCAGGGTCTGGGTACACAGTTGCACCTGTGAAGCAAGTTAAACCAGAAGCTCTGTGGTAGTTTTCATCAGCCGTCATGTGGCGCGTGTAACAAAGCGGTCTTGAGCCCTGTTGTGCAGCAAGCTCCTGTGTGATCTAACACTGACTGTGTATTTCTCCATTCTCGTGACACGTCACCGTGATTCGATAGACGTTAGGCGTTAGGCCATCCTGGATCAGTCAGGGTGGCCACCTACCTGGTTCCTGGAATTATCAGGGAAATTGTTGCCACCTGGAAATATCAGGGAAATTTCAGGGAATTTTTGGTTCTGAGAAATATTAGGGAATCTTCTTGCCTCGTTAATTTTGAGCTTTCGCAAAAGTCATAGGAAGGAATCTAATGGAGTTTAGAGAGCATTATTGCATTTTTGATCAAAAAATTACCGTCATGTAGTGAATTGACAAGTTCGTAGTTATTTCTGCATATTGTTTTGTCAGTTCACTGGCAAAAGTGCCAGAAAGGACTTGAAATATTTAACTTTCTTGGAAAAAATGTGCTGAATAAAATGCAAAAATGTTATTTCATCAAGGAAATTTCCGATTTTCTGTCATGTAAATCAGGGGAAAAATCAGGTAAGTTAATTTTCTTTGTTGCAATGAGTGGCCATTTTTTTTGCCACCCTGTCAGTGCGACGATGCATGCCCGTTACGCTGGGTGATAGATCGCGTAGATATGATTATGACTGACAACGTGTATCGACTGCGGCCTAACAGGCACGTGAGCTGTCTGCTCTTCCACGGTAACCACCTGAGAAAGCCGGACGTGATTGGGTCGCACGTAAGCCTTCAATCACGCTGATGTTTCAAATTAATTTACTGTTCAGAATGATGACTGGTATTGCGGAGACGTTAAACCAGTCTGTAATATTACTTTCATTACTATTCGTGACTATGTAGAAATCATTTTGATATGTATAATTCAAAGAAAAAAAACGGAGCGTTTAATCTCCGCTGTCCACCACCATTTGGTGTCGGTTATTGTGCCATTAGAAATGTGGTTTTTCACAAATCCTATAAGTCACACCTGGAGCTGAGAAATTATACAGCAATCAGTTACAATAACACGGAATATTTGTATACTGTCTCGATAGAATGTTACGATGTTAATTGATATTATAATTTTATTTTGTCATTGTTGACTCTTGTATAGACTGGGGAAGTATAGTTGACTGTTGTCGCCTCGGGAAAACGATCAATGATTTCTACAAACGCAAAGTAGATGGAAATCCTGCACCAGTGTTTTATTGCTATGCAGCTTTGATAGCGAAATGTTGTCACGAGGGTTTGTGCTGGAGAAGGGCCGTCCACAGAAGTTCGCTTATAACCGCAACCAACCCGGGCACAGACCTCACATTACCTATCGTGCTGATATATAAACAACATTTTTAATTCCTTCTCCCCTCCCCCTTACGTTTTAAGAGTGTTTGGTAGATAAATAAGCGTTCAAAACGTAATCTTAATTCTACACGTTTTTGAAAGTTGATATGGAAAATTTATAAAACAAGAACCTTAGATAATGATATTAGCCAACTTTGTGAGCAAACATGTACCCTGAATAATGTAAGCGTAATCAACTGCGCCGCAATTAAGTGTAATGCATTTTGGCGTCAGTGATTGGTCTTAAGATATACGTTATTCGAGAAAAATGGTTGCTTAGAAAGTTAGTAATATCTATTATCAAAGGTTGCTGTTTCTTGACTGTTGCCAATTGCAATCGAGAAGCCTAAATTTGAAACTGATGGTTTTAACGATGAATTATGTATCATGTATCATTGTAAAAATTCTTACTTTTGCGGTTCATAAAATATTTAATCTGTTGAGTTGTGGAAATATCATGAAGCTGAGAGTGAAACTAGAGCTTTTATATGATATACTGCACGTAGAAAACAATTGTTTAACGACGCGGAATTTTTTTTTGGGCGTTATGATCTGAGTGACTGCTGTTTGAGTGAAAAATACGTTGAAAGTTTTCGACGTGTACTTAAAATTGCGCCGTGTAAACAAATGTTGATATTCTGTAGAATCTCCATTGCCTGAAACTGTTGCGAACAATTAAGAAAGTGTACGCTTATACGTGCGAATGAATATATCTAATGGAACTAACTCTCGGCTACGGACTGAGAATGATAAGTAGGAGCAAACAGTTAACACGAAACATCAGAACAGTCTCAAAACTAATCAACTCGGTACTTTTTGCACTCAACAATTCCCAATATCGAACATGCTCTTGTAAATCGGGATTCGGAACTACTATGGATACAAAAAATGACTGTTTTTTTTGCTATGTGTTGGAGCTACATTTTGCTTGCCGTGGCTACATCTTAATTATATTTACATATAAATACGGCATTTTTCATTTTATTGATTGTTTTGTGCGTAATTTCAGGTTCAATATTTCATCCAAGGACTTAAATAAAAACAACAGAAAATTTAGAAAATTAAGTTTGTGACGGGTGAAATACCTGCGTTGTTGTTTGATAATACTGAGATGTTCACGTGTTGTATTTGAAAATTGTACGTTTAGCCAATCGCGTTATCTTCTCATCTTTCCACCGGGGTCGCTGTTGGCGCAGTAACTGGGCACTTGTGATCCGTGTTCGATTCCCGGCGGGGTCGGTCCCAAGATTTTCGCATGTAGGAATCGTATCGGACGATGCTGCTGGTTGACGGGTTTTCTCGAAGGTCTCCTGTTTTCCCCACCAAATCATTCCGACACTTCTCCGTACATCGCTTAACCCCATCGCCAGTGTTAAAGACCTAGATGTCAATTGCCTACTAAATCTCTTCAAGCAATCGCTTTTCCACCGAACTGAAACAGGTCCAAATAAACTTTTACGTTGCAACATATCAGTCTTTCGTATGTACCTTACTACTGATAAAATTAAATACACTTATTTAAGAAGAAACGTACAACATAGTATATATCAGTTCATGTTTAAATCTTTCAGATTTTTAAATTTAAAATCTGTAATTTTTTAAAAATGAAATACAGAATTCTCGAAAGTCGTTGAATTCGTGTTAGTTTTATGTTCCTTTTGCTGACAGAAAAATTACACAATATGAATGCGGAGTCTGAGCTAGATATGTTGGCTAACCTGATTTCGGATTTCCGTGTTTTTTTTAATTTTTTTTTATTATTATTATTCCATGCGCATGCTGGGACAGTTCTTTAATTCATGCTCTGGACGATTTCGGTATCCTTTCTCTCGTGTACCTCTACATAAGTTGTGAAGCTGTTCCAGCGGCAATTAACCCACACAATAATTAAGTATAAGTTCATTACGATGGTCAATGCTGCCACTACAACTCTTAACTAACTCTAGTCATTCTGGTTTCGGTTTTCTGTGGTTACCCGAAATCGCTGGGAAAGAAAATTTTTGTTGTTCTCAAATATAGAATAGCCGATCAAAGAGGGAAAATACAGGTTCCCGGCAAATTGTTATTCTTGTTATTTTTGGTTGTCTTTAAAGGAAGTCTGGAATATGATATATTTATACATATATATACATATACATACATGTGTATGTATATATATATATATATATATATATATATATATATATATATATATATATATCCTGAAATATGTATAATTTGTTTGTGTCATTGTTATAAGTCGCAGTGTTTCCATTTTATGCTGGAATCACAACAGAGCGACAGACGTGACGGGCGCAACGCGAATGTAATAACTGGTCAGTGAATCAGCGTCGAGGCTTCTGTAACGTCAACGAGACGAATTTCGCGGACACGACGTGTTTTCCAGATAGAAAGTATTTTTATTTTATTTACGTAGGGAACGCGACTAAGCTGGGAAACGTGTTTCTATTTTGTGCCGGAATGTTGGTCAAACAGTTCAGTTTGGTAGTAAATTGCATTTATTTTACGGGAGAATTTACTTTGTTATTTTAAGCAAATCATAACTTTTTTCCTTTTTAACCACATTTGCAGTATTGTGACTTTATTTTCACAGTAGAGAATGCGGGTGGGTATTAGATATATATTACAAAATAACTGATAAATGTAAAATAATGTAAGCTTTAATGGCTGTCTACGATAGCTTATGTATGTATGTATATATATATATATATATATATATATATATATATATATATATATATATATATATATATATATATATATATAGTAGTTTTTGTTGCATTGCAGCCGAACAAGTGTTCGCAATAACGAGAGTTTTAGTTTTTAGATTCGCGTCTTGCCCATCGTGTCCGCGTCGCTTCTATCACACTATTGTGAATAGCATTACACATTTCACATATGTGCACCATTCCACTCCACTTCAAGCTATCTATGCTATGCTGCTGCACACAACAGCTGAACAAACTACTAATGACACGTAACGACCAACCTATTGACGTTCCTGACGCTGCTCGAGTGAGTGAGAGATTTTGGTCAGCGCTTAACAGCGAGCTCTTTAGCGCTGGTGAGGTATGGTATGTCATGATGTGAGTATGGAGCAGTACCGGAATGAATGGGCGGGGGGAACGGGAGATCCCCGTTTTCTCTCTTACATTCTAATAGGAGTGGAGATAAGGATTATCTTATACGCTGGTTATTACGACCCATGTACAATAACTGATCAACTAACAGCAAGACTGATTGTTTGCACCGGAGAAATGTAGTTGTCATTTATGCACGTTGTAATAGGATCTAGGAGCGAGGGTAATGCCCCGCATAGTACCTCTCCTTCATATCAGATTTTTTTTTCGTGTATGAATTTTTATCCAGGTATGTAATTATGGAAAATTGTAACCTGTGCTGTCTTCTCTTATAATGAACATCCACAGTGGAGAATGAATACCTTCGTACTTGATATCTGGCCACCTCGCATTCGTGTAGGAGCGTGAACCCAGGTAAGGTTAATTCAGCTACAAGTTAGGAAGTTCAATGTTAGTAGTTTGGTAAGGGACCATTTCTGCCGCTAGTTGAGCTGGAATAGTCAAGTATTGCAAACTGACAAATCACAGAGATTTTCGTTAATATAAAATTATATGAAGTTGATTAAATGTTTTTGTGGATTAAATTTAAAAGACACAATTGGTTTGTTTTTCAGTTAAAATTGAAATTAAACTATTTCTTTCTTACCCAAGCCCAGTTAAATTTTGTTTTAGGCTCTACTACTGTCTCGCATTTTGTTAGAACCCTTACCGACACCGTCACAACTGTCAGCAGAATTTTCACTTGCTAAACTCGTCCATAAGAAATTCGTTTATTTCCCTAACCCGTATTAGAATTAACCATAACCCAGGTAATATCGCAGCCCAATATTAAACCTCAATTAATTTACAGCTGTGGCTAGAAATATAGTTATGTGTAAAGTAAAACGTGTGGAAGTATTGACAGTATCACAACCCTTAGTCATAGAATCATGCTGTGATTCATTTCAGGGCATTGGGACACTGGGTGAGCGCGTCAGTGTAGTCATAGTTTCTTAGCTTCTGAATCTCCTGCACACTGGCAGCTACAGGCAGTGCGGACGCAATTAAGCACGTATTTGTGCAGAGATGTAAACGGTGTGTGAAGTAGCAATATACGAAACTACAGTGTATTACAGTTATAGTGCATGTATGCCCAGGCCATATAGCATGCTGCGATCTTTACGGGGCGTGAGAGCTGATTTGTGGCTTCTATTCAGGACAGGTATAGGTACTTTTCATTGGTTTTTAAAATTGATATTATTAATTTATTTGGCTGGATTACACATTGTAAGCAGTATGATAAGTGTAGCTATATAGCAGCACAGTATTTTCATTATTGGAAACTTTGAAGATACTCACTACTTTATGTTTATGCTGAACTCAAAGTTGCAGTTATTGCCGTAGACAACTTGTATTTCGTAATACATTCTATAGTTTTCGTATGATTCGACTTATTAAGTAAAAGTATACTGTGTATGCGGAACGTGCTTGTAACGAATAAATTAATTACTATAATTAATTAAATAGCTCACACCTACAAAGATGACATACCGTACTTATGACAGTTATAATGGTAATTGTTGAATTGTTTCACCTTTTTAAAGAAATGGTGGAAATATACTTATTTTTCTTATTTGTGTCGGTTTTTTAAATTCAAGAATGATTACATGAAAGACCTATCTGTCGCTAAGTACCTCACAGCGTTTTAAAGCGTGTATCATAACTATATGCAGTTCGGGATAAAGTGAACACTTAAAAAAGTCCTGTTAAAGTTATATTTCCAGTAAATTCTTATCTTTCCGCGCGTAATGGCTAACGACGGGCAATGTCAAACCTCTCTGGACACGTCACTTGATGTTGGCGCGCGTAAGATAAGTTGTGCAGTCAGTAGGAACCTACATAGTTTGATAAGAAAAGGTTAATTACTTATATAAATTACAATGATGTCGATTTAGATTGCTTTTGTTTCAAAATTGTTTTATTTATGTAGGAAATTACCTAGAACTATATTGCGTAATTTCGCTGCAAACTATACAAGTAGTGAGGCAACTAGAGTTAAGGGGTATTGATCCCTACCACCTTGGATTTATCTGTTTCTTCTCGATAACTTCTGTTCCAGTCGATGTATAAAAAATTTTGTCACGACAAGGCATAGATACAAACTTAATCGATTTTCTGTAACTGCTGGAACCATAATATATTCATTATTTTGCAACGGGAAACAGCTGAAAAGAAAAAAAATGCTTTATTTAAGGGAGCGACTACAGAGGCCACAACTTTAACAGAAACAATGCCATATGGATTCCAGAAAGTGAACGAAACAATAAAGTATGCCTTGTCAGCGTGAAAAAAGTAAAACAATGTGTGTATTCCCTGATTTATAAGAAAAAACCGTAAAACCTATCTGACAGGGATCAATCCCCCTTAATGTTGAATAATACGCAGTAGCGGCTAATTATATTTTTCAAAGGTTAAATTTTTAGTGCTCGCTTTATCTCGAACGATCTATACAACTTGGTTTTTACTAAGTATCCAAACAATAGAATTCTGGTGAATTGAAGTGTTTAGTTAGATATACGCCATAGGTATCGAATATTGCTGAGTCGCAAAAACCTTAGAGCATAGATAACAACTAGAGAGCTGATTGCCTAGCCCTTTCCATGCTGTGAAGTGATGCCTAGATCTTATCAGCTGTTGATAGGCACCGAGCGAAACAAGTTGCTTATTTATTACTATATAGCGGTAAGAATATTGTATTTAAATATCAGTCACATTTAAAGCAGCATATGCAGAATGATTCGCTGTCGCATATTACCAGCATCCGTCGATTCGTTAATTTTCGTGTAAAATAAGAGTTTGTTTACATGCTCTGTTTATATTGTCTTGGCATTTTCGTTTTCCAGTGATTTAAAGAACGAATAAACATGAATCTGTTGGGTATTGATTGTAAAAGATACAGTAGTCTATAAATATCATTTGCCAATGTCTTTACGAATGGATGTCGCAACATTAATTATTTTGTAGTGGTTTTCGCATACTTTGCCTATCGCTCGATGTCGGTTTCACAACAAAGGCACCAAACTCTCTCCAGTTATCCATGCTTTAAGGCAAAAACCCACAGTTATATAACATATCCAGACACTGCTCAGTTATTTTTTGTAACTGTGGGTTTTATTCGACTCAGAAACATTCAATAGCAATGACGTATATCCAACAAAGTACTTCAGTTGGCTATAACCTCCCCACCCCTCCAACATTGCAAAAATTATGCAAAGATCACCGTACAATTTTGACTCCGACAAATCATTTTGCAAAGTCCATAGAACTTAAAACAAATACGACGAAAAATAAACTTACCATAGTACATGTCCATGTGTGCAAAAGTCGTTGGTTGAAATATAAACTAATAACTTATTAGCTGTTAGGAAGTTTGAAGGAATTTAGAAATGAGTTCTAGTTGCAACACTAGCGGTGTGAACCAGCCAAGTGCAGACAGCCGGAATGTAAACCACGGCATCCCGAGTATAACTTGTTCCGTTCTTTTATTGTAATCATAGAGACGAATTTAGAAAATGTAAACCTGCTGTATGTTTCCGCCTTCGGACAGGGTCACATTGTGTATGAACGCAGGCCGGGGTGAAGGTTGGGCCCGCTGCTCGACTAGCGAAGCAAGCCTGTCGCGAATTTAATATTTCTCTGTGTAAATACTTTGCACTGTACCTAGACACAAGTTTGAAATTGATACAATATTCCAAGGCAAACTATTAACATGAAATATTGACATTACTTCTTGTTTTGTAAACAATTAGCACAATAACATTTTTCCATTTTTTTTTAAATTAAGATGATGAAATATCATCTACCGAATTTACTGGAAATATAGGCAGAGACCAAGTATCTGTTAATATTACAAGAATTTTTAATGACAGGCACGACTGGAAAAATCAAATTACGTTGTGTTATAAAAACAATGCTTATTTTAGTGTTTTCAAGTGCAATCACGCACGTTGCCTGTAAATAACTTGATTCCCTATATATCTGCCTGCGATTTTCATATTCTATATGAGTTATAGCAGAGATGTAGTTATATAGCAGTACTGTATACTTGTCGACAAAGGCAGTAACCACATCAGTGACTTCAAGTATTCTCTAACCCCAAAAAGTACTAATGATCTTCTTTAGTTTTTAGTAAAGTTAACGTAGCTAGCTACTGTACCTTGATAAAATAGCGACATAGTACATCTGGTTCCCCTTTATAAATTGAATTCTGCAAGATGTCGTGTAAACATACACAGTTTATCACTGTGAGCGAACGTAAATCGTGATTCAGTTTTGATTGCCAAAACTTGTGGACTTTTTGCTTGTGTATAGACGTACCGTGGCATAACTGATGCATAACAACGCCCGATGCGTTGTTTTATGCATAATTTTCCCACAATGTACGTACGACACAGATACTTACGTTTTACGATAGAAAAATAGTAAATATTATGTATGATAGATTCATATGCTGAATTATTTGACTATGAAACACTATTTCAATGACAACTTAAAAATGATATCGTAATTGATAATCTGTGGAGGAATATCCCTGCCTTGAAATTTAAAAAAATTACATATTAAACAGTCTTGGGTATTTTGAAACAACTGTTAATTCACATAAAGGAACTTACTGTCTCATTTACAAATATATGCACTGTAGTTTGTTATGGGTAACGTTTTTGATACACGTTATCATAAAGCTATAATAAATTCAAATCAGAAATTCGTGGAACCGTTTAAGTAGTTGTCTGTTTTTATTTAGTGCTTACATGGTCTAACAAAGTACATCGGTACCTGATTCTTCAAGCACTGATAGTTTGGAGCGAAACAAAGAACCTTAACTTTGTAGTGTGGGTAATAGAGTTGGTATTGTATGTAAGAGCAAGAATATCCATAACTGGAATAAAAACATCAAATCTGTAACTGTGAATATGTAATGTATATTTAATTGTACTTAATATGGGTCTGTGGGACATGTAGTACCCATCATCCGAGTCTAGGTCACGTATGTAATATGTAATATTGGCGGAAGAAATACAGAAATATTATAAAACAGAGGCCTTAGTGTAACCTTCATGAAGGCAAGACGAAGACACGCGAAATTTAGCAGAACAAGGGAAACACAGACTGCTTAAAACCCGTTCTCATGAAGACTTAGGAAATAATTTATAGGGAAATAAAAAATACAGATTGTTAGAAATATCAAAATCTGTAACGGCATGTTTAACACCAAACAACAAAAATTATGAAGAATTTTGTAAACAGTAGACCAAACTACAACAAAAGGGGGTAGGGGGAGAGAGAGAGATACAGTGGAAATCTTTTATCTACGTTAATTTAAAAAATTCTACCCCTCCCGCCCACCCCCACCCAATTCAATCATCGGAGGAGAGGTAACGGGAACTCCGAGGAAAATAAACATGGAAAAGAAAGCATCTGCTTGAAAATTAAAGTACTGCGCTTTTCAAAATTTTGAAAATGTTAGATTACATATTTTTGTGAACCGATAAAAAAATATAGATGTAGGATCCTTACTTTCGGAAGATGGAAATAATTGAGTTATTTTCATAAAAAAAAAGAGGGGTGGGGTTGTAACTACAAAAAAAAAAAACAGTAAATTCATCAATTTGTTGTTTTGTCGTAAGGTTGTGAAATGAGTTAAATAACTGAGATTATATATTAGGGGCGACGCTCTGAAATCACCGTTGTATGGGAAATAAGAGCCACGGACATAAAACAACTAATACACGATATGGTAGCATTAAGTTTGGAAAGCTTCAGATGATTACAAGCACACTCATAAAAACCAATACAGGCCGTAAATGTACAAAGGAAACAAAATAAATTATATCATATTGTTATGTAGGACAACAGAACGCATTGTGTAACCGCGTGTAAATGTAAGGTAGTACCGACACAAAAAAAAATCATAAGGAAACAGTTCAGCAAAGACACAGACAGTAAATTAATAACCTGACAGTAAATTAATAACCTGACAGTAAACATTGAGTGGCGGAGGCTAGCACATCCTCATAAGTAGTGCATGTAGACTATTAAATATAATATGAGCACTTTTGTAACGGTATTTTTTTTTTCATCGTATACTTACTTTATAGCTACTTGTTGAACCAAACTAATATAGTGCATGTATTTAGTTATGCATAAATGTTAACGTCTGAGGCCAAAATTGTAATTTAAAAAAAATCGTGACCAGACACGTTACATTCGTTGCGCTGTACAGCCAATAGTTGGGACCTGTCTTTGCAAGGTATAGACGGCGTGTGCCCAGGCGTACTTGGTCCTATGTGTAGCCTACGTCACAAAATATTTAAGAATACAGAGGTGAAATACCTGGTAGGACGGCAAACGTAGTGGTACACACCAGCAAATTGGTTTTGCTGGCCAAGAAAATGGCGGGAACGCCTATCACCAATGAACGTAAGGCAGCTGTCCTGTTAGCCGGCAGCCAGGCCAACCAGAAACCTGCCGTAACATGCAGGAGTCTCTAACAACACACGGGACTGTTATCAACAACCTCGGGTAGCCAATAAGCGGCGAAGTTCGCCTATCAAATGAGCGTCTCTGTTACTACCTAGTATGTGACTGATGTCTTGTGTGTGTTCGTAATGAGATCAGACGTACACTTGTATCCTCACCTCACTAGTAGCTAACTTGCTGGTGACTGGTGGCTGGTGAGGTGAAAAAACATCGCGATTGGAAAGGGACTTTTTTTTTTTTTTTTTACTTATGAAACTGCTTTGGTTTTGCTAGCGCTATCGAGGAGCTTGCAGCTGGGACGGTTGACACACTCCATTACGGGACAGCATTCAGGCCTTGGCACAACTCGCATGCATACAACCTTAAATATGCCTCATGCTTAGCTTTCAGGAACACGTCCGTGTTCTGCCAGCTGCTAGAGATGATTCTGGAACATGTTGTTAAACCTGTGCGTGTCCAACCTGATGAAGTTCCGCGCTGACTTCTTCTGTCGTCCTTCCTACTGATCATAATGCGACTATAGGTGCACTCGCACCGTGTCTTCGAGGAAACATATGTACCTCATAATTGTAGCATTAGAACAACACATTTTTAGTATAGTCACTGACTAACTTCTCTCATTGATATTATGTCACGAGTAGGTCTACCTTTCAAGAAATGAAAATGGCCAAATGAGAGTTCGAATACAGTTACTGAAAACTAATTCCTTCAACTCCTAAAATGGAGTTATGGTAAAAAAAATCTTCGGAATTGAACATTTTTTCATAACGTAGTTGTTACTCCGTGACGAATGTTTTGCGTATCACATTTTTTGATAGAACTATGTACAATACTGTGAAATTTTTGGTCTAATGAATTGTGGGACATTCAGCTTTACGAATTAACAAAAACGGCTACTTGCTGTATTTTTTCTGAATCTTACAGTAAACGTAGATAGTTTAGGTGTGTAACAAGCGCTTTACATATCAGACATACAACATGTTATGCTTGGCAACAAATGGTGACTATTCTTACTAAAGGTATCCCCCATGAAAATCTAGATTACTTAATAGTGGCTCAACCTACTAATTGTTCTTATAGGTTATTACTTTGTAGTGATTCTCTTGTCTTGAGAGTATTCGTCAGTATTCATACCAGTTGCAAAATGGTCTATACAGTAGAACGATACTAAACATTGTTCCTAAGAATAGGTTACCGTATGTTAGCCGGGTGTCCTTTGGGTAATGTGAAGTATTAAATAACAAGAAGAGTTCGAAATGTTAGAAAAGTATTTACAGCACATTTACTTGGAATATGTGTAGGACCGCCGCAGGCAGATGGGGGGACCCCCGACATAGCGAAGCTGCTGCCAAAACAAACAAACGCGGTACTTAAAGCTAAGACGACCAGGCTTGCGATGACTTCACGCTTCAAGCAAGAAGTTCGCACAAGAGCTTATGACGCGTGATTCGACTCTAAGAACTGTGCTTGCTACGAAGCTTACAGGATATTGGAAGATAACATGGATAAATCAGTAAGGGACAATGTATGAAAGGGTCTCTGTCAGCCGTACACAACAAATATGTTCAGTCCACTTTCGCACAGGATTGTACCATTATGCAAAATATCAACGAATAAGGTTATGTTAGCCAACGTTAACAAATATCGTATCTCGGCCTTAATGGTCACGCTCGGTGATTTTACACTGCAGTGGCGTAGTGTTCCAAGGCATGCAATATATGCTCCGACTACACACTTTGATCACGTGGACTCAATGTGCCTACCAGTAATATGCAATAAACGTGTGTTGTGTAGACCGAGGTGTATTACTGGACAATATGTTCCTTCCCTCTTGTACGCTACAGGCTCGAAACTCTACGTACCTCTGCTAGTCTAATGGGTCTACAGACAACTCAAAGAGTTTGGTATAGTCACTGATTAGCACCGCATTGGAACACTAGTACGATACGCCACAGTTTTAAAGTGATTTCGAAAATACTTTTTTAAAGCATCGCAATTTCCATATCGAAGATTCCCTACTCTGTTTTATCACAAATACATCATGATTTGTGCCTCGTTTTTTTTATAGTAATAAACGTCATAGTTTTCCGGATTTTTGCACCCAAAGTAACATCATTTTTATGAAAACGAGCCAAAGTCAAGCAAAATATTTTATTTGCGTACGAATGGTTCCTTATTCTGTTAAACGTCTGCGTAGAATTGTGCATCGTGTGACTGCTCTTAGCCTTGGATATTTTTAAATAATTCCGTTTTTATAGTTTTGGGTTTTTTGCATCATCGTGGAAAGAAATACCTAGCGTGGCTTTAAGAGAAATCCTTCGCGTGTGAGCGGTGTTGTAGCGTGCAACACTTGTTCTTTTTATTTTACATGAAATCTTATAAATTTGTTCCCAATAACTGTATGTATTATAAGAAAGCACACATAAAAATACGCAGATATGTTTTTTTTTCAAATTATGGCACCCCTGTTAGAAACACATGTTCGGGGCTCCTAGAAGTGGCTAAAATAGTTCTGTTCAGGCTACTATGTGTGAGAAAACTTACAAAAATGATTGTAAAACAACGTGCAAGCATTTGTTTGATTTAACGCTATACTTTTCACAGGCACATAATCTCATAAAATACTATTGCGAAAACACTTCATGCAAATGTAAGGCTCCGCGTATAATGACACGCTTACCAGTGTCGTCCATATGGCTTTCTTATTAAAAGGTCTCTAGGCGGGCGACTAAATATCGCTTTTTACGCGTGCATCGCAAATTTGCAACTGCGTTCCGTCTAGTCGCGCTGGGGTGAAATTTAATACGCAAGCAAAGACGTGGAAATTTTAACTTAGGGGCATTAAATTGTTGTAAACATATACTTAACGAATACTTAGACACAAGCACATTTGCTTAGTTCACGAATGAGATATTAAACATCGTAGGGTTGTATATAGTTTTGGAACTGTGACTGAAGGTACATGTGAAGATCAGGTTTACTTGCTCTGCGCTGCACTGAGTCGGTGCCAGTAACAGATAGCTAGGAGCGCACTCATGGTTTAGTTTCGTTAGGGGGGGGGGTGTTTGTC
>PNEQ01087322.1:85961-126578 GCA_003012365.1 Medauroidea extradentata | reverse complement strand
TAATATACCATAACTAAGGGGGTACGGCAAGGCTCACCGCGTGGTCAAAAACGAGCATTTGTGTAAGGTGATGTGTTATTTCGGGGCACAGTAAAATTGTTTATCTACCTCTAAATCAAGTGAATCTTTATTTTTATATTCATCCTCCTGCTCTTCGTCCTTTTCACGGACCCACGACAACGAGAAACGATTTTGGTGCTTACCCTGAAGCTGTTAGAGCCGTGAGCAGTTAAGAACCCCATTAATGTATCGAACCCTGATATAGCATGGTGTGGAGGCCGGTACCAGTACAAGTATAAGAGAAAAATAAGACTTTTAAACAGTGCTGAAAAACACTTAATACAGACAAAGAGATCCTGTACTAGGAATAGAAGAGAACAGTCAAACAAATAGTAACAGAAGAGAGGAAAATATGGTTGGAAGAGTGGACAAGGATGTTTGAGGAGGATACTTTACAGTCAGGTGAGACAGAGGAGGAAAGAGATAAAGCAACAGGTGTAAATGGATAATGAACAAGTGCAACAATAGTGTATAGAAGAGGAAAAGGAGTCATAGAAGGACTACTGTGAAAAGTTATGGAACCTGTTTAGGTAACAGAAGACATGGGAAAGGTAGAAGAGCAGTCAGTGCCTGATAGGCGTGATCAAGATATCTTGTGGAGGGAGATGGAGTTGTTACTAAAAACAATGGGGAAAGAGAATGCCCCGGGTGTGGACGACCTGACTGTAGGCTACATATGATAAAAGCAGCAGCAGCAGTTGGAATGTAGTTGTTATATCGAGTACTGATGTTGATGTGGTTGGAGAAGAGCATTCCAGAGGACTGCTAAAAGGGAGTGAAGGTTCCCATACTTAAAGAAAGCTAGGAAGAGTGTGTACAAACTATGGAGGGATTACTCTGGTGTGCCACAGTGCAAAGATCTAGTAGATCATCTTATAGCGAAAGATAAGGCATGGAATGGAAGATAAATGGAGGGAGAAACAGTATGGCTTGAGCAGATCAGCAATAAACCTGAATTTTTAGCAGTACTGATGCTGATCAAGAAGAGATGGTAGTATGGTAAGGAAATGGTAATGGCTATGGATGTAAAGAAGGCATATACCAGTGTGAGATGGTATACAGCTTGACAGGCACTGAGGCAGAAGGGAATAGGAGAAGTTTTGTTAAGTAGAGTTAAGAGCATGTATGTAGAGAACAAAACCTGTGTAAGGATAGCTAGAAAACTGACTGAGTGGTTTGACATCACCTATGGAAGTACCTTATCACTGTGGTTCATAATTTTATGGAAGTGATCATGGATATAGAGGAAGAAATAATAGGGGCACAGAATATAAAGGCTTTGGTATTTGCAGAAAACTTAATGGTGTGGGGCAAAAATGAGGATGAAATACAGATTCAGCTGGATATTTGGGTAGATGAAGTGGGAAAATGAAGAATGAAGTTCAGTGCCAGGAAGAGTGAAGTGATGGTTGTCACAAGAAATGATAACATAGCAAAGAAAAAAGTGGAAGTTAATGGTGTGGAACTGAGGGGTCGTTACCACAATGCAGAAATACCATAACTTTGAATGTACAATAACACTGAATACTGTAACACCGAAAGTGGAATTTGACCACAACACCGAAGGCTAGCAAAGTGTTGTTTACCACAATGCAGAAATACCGTAACGCCTAAAAGTCGCCATACAATAGTGGCCACAAGAACAAATTTACATTATTAAGTCACTTTGCTGACCTTATATTAAACTGTACCACAATGCAGAAATACCATAATGCCGAAACCATAAATGACCACAATTCCAAAAAAACAGAACTGACCGCAACGCCAAAAGTAAAGTATGTTACCTGTCTTTCAGGGATTAAAATATATAGTTTAACAGCTAAATATGTATTTTCTTTCGGAGCTTGTAAGAGCTGATGGTTAAAGTGCCAATTTTGTGTGTACTGTATAGTACCTAACCCATTTTTTATTTATTTGGAAATTATTATTTAACTTTTTTGGGAAGATATTAAAATTAGCTATTCTTATTTTGCTTGTTACGTGATTCCAAGTTTTCTTGCTGATAAACTATGTATACGTGTGTATTTCTTATATGTAATCATGAAATTCTAGGTAAAAATATTAAGTTATTAAATCTATGAAACTATAATTTTTAGACACAGTTCTTAGTATTTGTGATTATTACTGTAGGCATTTTGTAACTCTTGGAAATAAAAAAGCAACTAGTTTCTTTGTTATTAAATTTGTAATTCATAATATGTGTTTTCATTATTTTTTTCATTGTGTTTCACTGTGTGCGATTTCAGTAATTAACTGAAGTCGATCTCTTAGGGTGAAAGATAAGTTCTACACTTTCAAGAAACAATCTAAATCAAAACAAGTATTATTTTATAAACCTGTGTGTATGTGTGTGTGTGTAAACATTCGCTTGGCACTCCTCTGGATGGGTCTCCTTTGCAGTGGCAAAACATGAACGTGTTGTTAGTGAAGTGGTGCCCTACGCCAACTGTACATTTTGAAAACAGAAATAATTCAAGTTCTTGTAGATGAGCGACATAAGCAGCATACAATGTATTTTACAGGAGAATTCTTTCCTTGTCTCCTGTACACTATTAGTAGTTACGTTTTCCAGCTCACTGGACCTCATAGGTGTATGGTTTGACGTATCTCTCAAGAATTGTATACATATATAGCAAAACACATAACTTACCTTGCTACGCATTTTGTTCGCCACTGTTCTTTTTATTAAGTGGTGTGGGGTTGGCTCGGTCTCAAACAAACATAAGGGTAGGAAACAATCCTTGAAAATAAATTTAAATTTGGACAAATCTCTTTGTGAATATATAAAAAAAATTATTTCCCAACTCCGAAGCCTAGTTAAAGAAATTTTTATGGGGGTAAGCCTGTTCATCCTGAATTTTCCAATCAACAAAACGTAATAACAATAAAAAATATATTTAAGAACAGAGAAATTTCATTGGAATGTCTAATTACAAATGAAAATATTACCAAAAGGATTTAAAGTAAAAAAGCAACAAACATACAGAAAAAGAATGGTTTAAAGGACTAAACTCAATCAGTAAAACATGGTGACTTTTCGTTGGGCTTCTGGGCCGGCATACATGATGACATTTCAGTAGTGTGTACAATAAATATGTAAAATACTTTTCTTGTTCAAAATTTTCACAAAAATCATTTACAGTATAAAATTTTGCTATGTATTCAACATTCCTATACATGCTCACTTTATAATCCAAATACTTCAAATATTCACATTCTTCTTCCAGTACATCCATCAACACATTCATCTGTTATTTTATAAACAGTCCAAGATAAAAATATAAAACAATGCAAAGATATTAATACGTAAATTTTACATATAATCATTCAGTGATAAATCCATCACAATGTCGTCGTCCCTGCCCCATGGTCTGGGAAGTAAGGCGGACTTGACGTCAGCTACAGACCCTCTCCTAGGCCTTTTTTCATTTCTGTTGTCGCCCCCCTCCCACCTTTCTCACCTCAAGTCACCATAGTGTTTTAGTTTTCAAGTGTAATATTAAATTCAGTGTAGTTTCAAGGGCAATGTTAGGTTGTGCAACGTAGTCAAACCAGAGCGTCACACCGGCATTCAAATTACTGCCATGAACGTGACAACAACGGACATGCAAAGACTCAACGTGACAACAACGGACATGCAAAGACTCAAACATTTATTTTAAAAAATTCAAAATTAATTGAACTCTGTTATTGTAATCAACAATGGCAATGGTCACGCTGTATTATACGAAAGGGCATTATGTTAATTATAAATGATATGGTCACATAATTATTTGAAGAGTATTTTATTTTCAATATGTTTCATTGTTTCTCACAGGTGTTACTGTATGGATATGTTCCGATCACTCTAATCAATTATTCATCATTCATCCACGCAAAGGGTTTTTGTTTGTATCACCTCATTTTCATTTCAAATTGAATAACGGGACAAATAATATCTTGTCACACACCCGCAGCCATTGTCTCGCCCCAGTTCATCATCGACAGGCCACGTGGTAGGATGTACGTCCCGGAGAGGATTTCAACTTTTGCATGTCACTGATATTTATATTCTGTTCACGTAATATTTTATTCATCACTTGTTACTATCCTCTTCGTTTACCTGTGTTTTTTTTTATTTGTGTGCTTAACACCAACATCTTCAACTGTATGTCCATGCCTGCGCGTTCGGTCCGGGAAATCACATTCTGGTACCGGCTGACTCCGAAGGTTTTTTTCAGCCAACTAGCCCACAGCTAGCAACCACTTTTGTATTGTGCTAATTTAAATTTAGGCCTACGTGTTGCGTAAGTTTAGACAGTTTTAAGCCACATAGTTGTAAAATTGCCGTGACCTCATGTGTGTATTGCAAGCCTATCACCAAGTGTTTGTAACCGAATAGTCCATGGGGTGAGAGAACTAGTTTTCTCCGAGTGCTCCCACAACCTGACCAACCAGCCAACATCACTGCAGTGAGGAGAGGCATGCCAGCCGAACAATACGTGACTCTGAATCACCATCACCACCGTCCTAGCCGGGCATAATGCTGGGTGGTGCACAGAGACCAATCTAATCACACCCAGAGCACTGCAATAATTTAAATTCAACTTCACTGTCTCTAAACCAATCCTCTCCGACCTCCAGGCGCGGTGGCAACAATGGTCAGTGTTATTTACAGAACCAAAAGAAAATATTTTGTGAACACAGCATAAAAATGTGTTCAGTTTTGTCATTTGATCATTACAAAATGTGGATGCATACAACAGCAACTTTCATTAACATTTTCAATTTTTTTATTTAGAAAATCTAAATAAGTTAGTCAGTAAATGCAGGACATAAATTATTTAATAGTTTGTCTGTTGTTTTTAAATGCAACAATTCAACATTCCAGTCATGTAGACCAGGTACTCAATCAAAAGTTTTTTGAAGCAAATTTACACACTAAAATATAATTTAACATTTACTTAACCACAATTGGTCTCCCACTTCGCATCGAGACCAGTTGAAGTACCGATAGAGACATATATTACTATAATATGCAGAAAACGTACACAAGAGCATGAAGTCCACAGTTCCAACATAACATGACAACTTTTCATAAAAACATACCCTTATGTATGAAACTAACAAAAGTCACGAAATTTTTGAATTCCGATGTAACTTGACATCACGTCATCATTTTTTTTTATAAAAATTAAAATAAAATAATAACTGTCTACTTTATTAGTACACATGTTTTAAATAGTGTACACAGTTTACTGATTATTCATGTGTAATTTAAATTAATGGTGGGAAAGGTGCAGATCAAAATATAAATTAATATGATTGAAGGTTTTTGCAGCAGTTTTCTGCATGTCTTAGACTTCTGGAATGCAACTTTAACCCAGATGCCCGAGACATTCAATGAGTGAGGTGGGGCAACAGTAACACGTAAGATTGGCATTTGAGAGGACCCAGGTTAAATCCCCAGCTCCGGCCATTCTGATTTGGATTTTCATGGCTTCCCAAAATCACTTCAGGCAAATGCTGGGATAGTTTCTTAACAAAGGCCATGGCCGACTCTTCTTCCAGTTCCTGTCATTGTACCAAGTTGTGTGTCTCCGTCTCTAATGGCTTCACTGTCAACGATATGTAAAGCCCATTTACATTATGTGAAACAAATAAAAAATTTTGATTTTTTCGATTGTGGAAATATCTTGAAGGCTTTAAACATTTAGTTACTTAGATGCTGGTGAGTTAAGTTGTAATATTTTCAGGTAAACATGGCTATGGGAAAGTGGGGTTCAGATTAAGTCAGAAAATTGAAATTTGCCTATTTTCTGTTTGGTGATTAAGGTTGGTGAAAATAAGAAGGGTGGACTAAGGTTTCGGAGATTCAAGATGTCAAGAGTTTCATTAACATGATTAAATCAGTAATCAGGGGTTGCTATATTATGGCTATACTGAGATGCAGATAATTTCTTGATCCCTTAGTTGGATATTTTTTTACAGCGAAATATATTAACTAAATGCTGTAACATCGAGTAGTTGACATCAAAGGTTATTTTAATACAATATAACACTAATAGTGCACATATTTTTAACATTTGTTCAGTGTGGTCTAGTGATTAAAGTTTGCCGGTTAGCACCCCTTCAGAATCATCATATTTTCGCAATCCATTACTCCTTAACATTTAATAAACATACGACAAAGTATATTTGCGAAACCTGTTTTAGAATACTGTAACACCGTTTTCAGAGTACCAAAGTTTTTAGGTAATTGAAACAATGATTTGTAATATTCATGCGAAACTAGTTAGCACAATGTTATGTTTACAGCTTGTTTATATTTTCATGTAATGTCTTGAGAGACTCTCCTATTTATTGAATAAAAACAAATGTGGGTGTAAATAGCTATTCATCTGACATTGTTTGAATAAGGTACAGGAGTATAAGAAGCAGAATTTGATTCAGCGGATACAAAATACAAAACTTTCTGTACATGTTATTGCATTGTGGACACTCCTCCACAGAAAGAAATCATGTTAACGTAAAAACCTGTAACTCTAAGAGGCTTGTTTTGTTAGTTAATTGAGTCTTGTGAAGAATTATTTTACCAGAACTTATCAGTAACATGATGTGAATAATTTTCCTTATTCACAGCGTATTATTACACTAAACTGAAAATTAATTATATGGGCTTGTACTAATAAGTCCTCAATATATATTCGTAATAATCATGACAGTAACAATTTATAGTATCTTCTTTCATGTACTTTTCACTTAGTTAACTCAAAATTTTGTATACTTCAAATTTATACAATTTATTTATATTTTTACATCATCTGATTTATGTGTCACACAACAAAAATATTCCACACATGTGGGTAACTTACATTTGTACTACTTAAAATATTTAATTCCACTCTTCTTAATTTTAAGTGTGTTCAAGTGCGTTTAATATCAACATTTTTTATTTTTGTAAAATAGTATTAGTTTTCTAATTGATACTTGTGACTACAGTTTTTTCTTATGGGAAAAATTTTAATTAGCATAGTTTTCTCATAATGGTTAGTGAAAGTCAAAATTTGCACTTTAAGCTGCCATTAAAATAGAAAAAAAACCAGTTGTTTTACTTAAACGAAATAATTCACAGTGAAATTATAGTCCATGTATTACACAACCCATTATTAGAAAAATTCATGGAGAACAAATTTTATATTTTAAAAATTGCTCAATTTGCAAATTTTTTCTGTACCATTACAATTTTTTACAAAAATAAAAAATATTGAGTTATAGGGTTTTGAATGATAGGTTATGTAGCCCATGGCATGTTACTTCAGTTTGAATTATTTCATTTAAGTAAATAAATTGGTTTTCGCTACTTGCATGGCAACGTAAAATGCAAATTTTAACTTTGATACATTATTATGAGAAAACTATGCAAGCTTGAATTGTTTCACAAGAGTAAACTGTACTCGCAAGTACTGTCTATATACCTACTATTTCTTGAAAATATGAAATTATGATTTATACAACTGGAACACCCGTAAGTGCTTAAGAAAAGGCCAATATGAGTTCTAAAACTATCCTCCCTAGCTTCCCATAAGTTTCTTGTTTAAAATAATTATTCTATGCTGAGAATTGAAATTATGCATACCATTCACAACATGCAAATACAGCAGGCAGAGTATTTTTTTGATAACTTGTAATTATGCCTGCTATAGGTGATTCAGAATAAAGTGAGCACTCAAAAAAGCCCTGATTTGTTTCTTTTTTCTGCCAGTTTATATCTTTCCGCTGTGTATAAGCATTGCCACGTGCTTTTATTTACATAGGCTTTTACAATGTTTACATTTACATTACACTGATTCGATAAATTTTAGCTACAATATGTACTCATTAAATGCGCTGGTGTTGAATATGTGCTATACTCAGCAGTAATCTTAGTTATAAATACATGCGAGTAAACGTCTTATAACACTGGTTTCTCTGCGTCTACTCTAACGGCGCTATTAATTACCATTACGAATTGCATAAATGCATGCACAGTATATTCGAACTTTTAAATTAAAACTGCCACTAAAAACACACACGACACATGCAATTCAAGAATTCAAGTTCCGTTCAACATACTGCAATGAACGACGACGCACATAAAGTGAAACAATAACGTATTTTCTTAATGTGTGAAATGGGAAAAAAATGCTGTTTCAATTTTCAGATACTCAGGCTGGCAATCATAAAACATAACTTATATTCCTAATGACCTCATTTAATTTATCAATAATGTTCATAAACATTTACTTCTAATTCTTTTGAATGTGTTTATCAGAAACCCATATTCATTACACAATAGACAAACAATATGAATGACGCAATTCGCTTCCAAGCAAAGCGGCAAAAAACTAACTCACGATGCCATCTGTCGGTGAAATTTAAACTATCTCTGTGACGCGAAGCATTAGCGGTATATGCCAACAATAATTGACTCAGTTAGGTCGCTTTGTGCTGCCGCTAATTAAATAAAATTATACAGTCTGTAGGTATGTCTGTAAGAACTTAAATAAATATTTTAAAGTATACTAAATACAGAGAGGTCATTTGCATTTGATGTTTCACTGATGCTGTATTCAAATAAGAAAATACACGTAACTACATGTAATTATTCACTACCAACCATACAAACAATAATATAACTGTTGTTAATGTTGACTTATATGCAGTAACGGCTAGTGATTTTTTTCAAAGGTTAAATCTTAAGTGCTCGCTTTATTCTGAATTACCTATACTTGACCATAATCATCTACTGCTTACCCATGAATTGGCGAGGTTGTCCATTAATAAGCTATAACGTTATGCATAAGAAATCAATGACCCCACATTTTACTTCAAATAATTTGCATTGGCCCAATAGTTGGTGAAATTGTTGATGACTTATGGGCGACTTGACTAGCAGGTAGACAGAACACTGGCTCATATTTTTCAGTGATGTGGCTGGAATGCATGCTGTTCACTCAGGGTCAGAAACCAGTTCTCAGAAGGGATTAAGTCTGACTGCTGTCTGTCTTATCAGCAGGAAGCATCTTCTCGCTACCCTTCTCCCCTTACCTGACCATCCAGCACTCGTTAGTCTGCGCACCATTCCCAAGATTTTTGCCACTGCACGAAATATTTCAAACAGTAATCACTTTCAAAGCTTTCCTATTGGAGAAAGTTACATGCAGCCACTGACAATTTTGATCATTATATTATTTGTTGTATAAACCTGACTATAGAGCATATCACGCTTAGATTGCAGTACAGTGTTGTAAGGGCTTTTGCTTTCTCTTTTCAACGCACTGTAACTATAGAGTGTCCCAACCCAGTTAGACTGCAGTACAAGGTGTATGGTGCATGCTGTTACCAGATCGCAGCCACGTTACAAAGTTCAGGAGATGTATTGCCTCGTTATTTTTATGTACTAGAAATAAATTGGTATCATATTATGCTTGAAAGTGTGTATTTAATCACATTTTTATATTGCTTTAAAATGCATTGATATGAATTCATTAAATTAATAGTAATAGACATTGTGTGAAGAAATAATTATCATCACATACCTTTTAATCATTACAAACACTCCCGATAAAGTGTGAGCTTTCATCTGTAGACTAGCGTCTGTCTGAAGATAAGAATGTGGTTGGGGTAATGTTGATGATTATGAAATTGATTATGGAAAACCAAAGGCAGTGTGAGAACTGAAAAATCTTTCTTTTGCTAAAGTTACATGTAAAGTGGGAGAAATGTTATGACATAAAAGAGTATAAACGTTTGGCCATGATTTCAACTTAAAATACGATCCATCATGTACACTACTAGATATCAGAAAATTGTCTCCCAGTATTGTTTTTAAATCAACTTTACAATTATGATGTTGTTCTTTCAAGATAAACACCTGAAGTTAAAGCTAATTATATACTTAACAGAATTTTCGTCAGAAACAAATCGGTAGAAACCAGGTAATACAGTGAACCCTCGATAACTCGGACTAAAAGGGGGGAGAAGCTGTCAGAGTTACGATTTGTCCGTGTTATTGAGGGGCGTCCGGGGAGGATGAGTAATCAGTCATTAATGACAAGAAACGTGAGGAAATCAGTACGCTATAATTTCTATCAGCAAATGAGGCGGCAATATATACTGCTTTGTACGTATAAATTTCCAGGAGGAGGTCGTGGGTAAATTATCACTGTAACGTGGAGAACTATAGAAGAATGTCAAACAACCTGGGCCGGCAGATTCTTTTTTATTTATTTTTTATGCTACTTCTGGCTGATCTTTTTTTTATCTGCGCTAGAAGCTGGCTCCAAGGCACCCTTCTACCACATAAAAGTTCTCACCCTCTTGTCTTGTCTGGCTGGCGACAGTCTATGTGTGCGTGTGTGAGAGATAATTGTTGGAGATAAGCTAGGGAGGTAGAGCGCGAGCGGAAGTAGTCAAGGTCAGCCGGAATAGTCTCAACAGCAATGCAAAAACAGCACACGACCACACGCAACTCACGAGATGTTTATGTGAAAAATTGCTTAACATCAGCATGTCACAGTGTCTGCAGCCAGATGCTAGCCTGATAAATACACTCACCTCCTACAGAGTTCCGATGACACAAAAATATTTTTCCTCTTATACGAGAGCAGATACAGTACTGTAATTAACAACCCTTTTGGATCACTGTACAGAAATATGTGAACTCATTTTAACACTTCAGATTTTTTAAATTTCATTTTATGCATATAAACTGAATTATAAAACATGTAATTTACAGCTTTATCTTACTCAAGTTGTCGCACTAAAAAGCAGTAAAACTCTTATCACGTTCAACTGAGTTAAATGGGAGTAAAAACAACCAAAAGTAAAGAAAAAAATTAAAACAATGCATTTAAGACCATGAATTTTTACGCATCTGACAAGTGTCTAAATTACTGTATGTAACAGAAATGAGATTAGTCAGTCTGTCAGCTGCGGCTTGCAGTTCTGCACACCACACCACAATCTCTCATGTACTGATGTACTATTTGCTTACCGTCTCCTCCAGATATGTATCATTCAACCATTCCAAACTTTTCCTTGGGGTTATTCTCCATTTCTCAGAACTGACATCTCAATCGGGAAATAACTATCAGGGCTTTTTTGTTAGGATACGGGCCAGGAGAAATGTAAATCTCAGTCTACCTTTCCTCCTTTTTTTTTTTTTTTTTGGTTTAGTTGGAAGTTTGGCCGTGGTTAAAGTGATAGTGTACGCTTATAGGCCTCCCTCCATATTATCTTACATCAGCTGCGTCGTCATAAACCAGTGACGTCTTTACACAAACTTTAAACTTAAATATATTTCACAGTTACCATCAACGTTAATGGGAACTCAATAAAAGCCCATTCATTGTAATAATTTAACTTGTTCAAAAGCAAGGCCCTCTAGAATGTGCGGCCCAGGGCAAATGCCCCTTTCTGCCCCCCTTTTTTATAATTTATTAAGCTCTGGTTTTTTTCAATATCACGCCGGCCTCTAGCGTAGTGGGTTAGGCGCCAGTTTACGGTGCGAGAGGCCCTGGGTTCGAATCCTTGCTCGGGCATGGATGTTCTGTTGTTCTTTCACCTCATTTCACCCTCATTGGCTTGTAAGACGTCGTTAAAGGGCCGTAAAAGCCTCTCACCACCTTGCCTACATTGCAGTGCAAACCAATCGCTATTATGTTTTTTATTAATGTCCGAAACAAATTGTTTTGCAATCTTGAATTTATCGCACATACCAGAACAAAATAAATTTCCCTTTACGTGCCATTGTGACCTGTAGTTACCGTCCAATTCAACAGCATCATACAGAAATGTCTATTTATGACGCACGAGCATGTCTGGCTCGCGCGGTGAAGAGGGCGGAAAGATAAAGAAGGGAGGTCAGCCTGCTGAGTTGCATCTCCACTCACGCGCCTTGCTAGCAACCCTTAACCACACGGAACTTGCCAGATACTTTACGGTGGGATTATTAAAGGTTAAGTAACAATGAGTAACTGTGTTTAAAGCTTAATACTATTTTTAAATAAAATGTGATGGATTTAAATGAGGCAGACAAAGTTTTCTTATGATTTTTGACCAAAAATATTTTAATCAAATTTAATTTTGTTTTTTGAAATCTGTCCAAGTTATTCGAAGTCTGGGACATCGAGGTCCAAGTTATCGAGGTCCGAGTTATCGAGGGTTCACTGTGTAGCAGACCAGTCCTCCTAGACCAGTGCACTAGCTGGATGCTAACCCAGCCAAAGAAGCAAGGTTAAAAACTGGAACATTTCTCTTCGTCTGTAGTCAAGTACTCCGGGATTTACTGGCAGTACTTTTGTAGGTTACGTTGCCTTGTAGACCAAATTTAGAATTTTCATAGAAATTAGCAAATTTAGAGAAGTTAGTCACGAACTTATATACTCCACTCTGATGCGAGACTGTTGGTTTATTAGATTTTTTCAGTTTACATCAGCACAAACTACACTGTTTGTCTTAATACGGTGGATCTGGTTCACAGAAAACTACAAGCAGAAACGCAGCGAGACTAAATCTGACAATTAAATTAGACAAGAAATTGGCACACGATGAATATACACACGCTTCGATGAAGAATGAGCAGCCATCCTGGCTCTCTTCACCTAGCAGCCTACATGCACGGGCGGAAATGAATTTTGTAGAGTTAAGACTTCTCCGAAAAAAAGGTTAAAGAATGGAGTCCGCGGTGATGCCCGTGCATGTTAAATTCAATTTCCCGAACTTCACTTCATAAAGTATTCTTGGGCCGCAGCCCAGCTCACGTCCGCTCTGGATCGCGTCAAGACTTATTCTAAAATAGTGGAGGCAAAACATTCCAGAACGAAGGGCGAAGGGGCGCCACACACCATGCTCTCATTGGCTGGTTCTCGGTGGCGTGACCTTCGTCATTTGTTCCATTATCTAGAACCCTCTTGGGCACAAACATAAACTACGCATTTAAACAACAAACGGTGCCAAAACTCTCACGGAAAAAACTAGAAAACAAAAAGAAAACAAAACTACTGCCTCCTACCAAGGCAACCTGGCCTTAACAAACAAACATTACATTCTATCTAGAACATTCAGGCCTAAATAACTGTGTCTCTACTCTCCCCGTCTGGAACCGAATCTACTTAAAATTAAATTACAATTTTAAACATATTAGAAAATTACGATCAAATAAGATATTAATTCACCAAATAAAAACCCTTGTCCTTCAATGCTACAACTGTATATGTATATAAAATAGAAGCTGCAGTTAAAAACCCTACCAACAAACTGATTGGCTGATTATTATTATATTTTTATATTATGTACATAATCTGTTTTAAGTAAATTAAATATTTATGCAATTTAAATAAACAAAAAAAAAACTATTGCAGAAGGAGCAGAAATTATGGAACATAGCCATATATTTATTTTGAGGCATTTGGTTTGCCTTTCATTTTTGGTTTAAACTTTGCAAGTATGTTAAAGGTACCATGGCGCTGCTGTTTCTTCCTAAGAGCATAAATGGTTTGTTTTGTAGAGGCTGGTTATTTTCAAAGCTTCCTTAATTGCAGTAATAATAATCATGTGAAAAGTACTGGAATTTGTTCACACATTATTTTTTTCCTTCCCTCATAGCCTATTAATATAGTGTCTTTTTTTAGTTTTTTTAATTTTCATACAAATAAATGTAAACAAAATAACACTTTTTTTTTTGCTTCAAAATCGGTTACTGTACACAACAAATTACTTGGCTGAGAGACAAGGGTGCACTCCTGGACTAGTTTAAGGTACGGGATGAAAAAAATCTGCTTACTAGAGGAATACTGTATGTTATTTACTATCCCGTCCTGACAGAACCTCTCAGTCAGTAAAGATAACATAACTTTGAATGCTCGTCAGACGTCTTGGTTTGCAGGGCGAGCGCGTTGACCTAATGCGCAACATATTTCATACTGTAACAAGAGAATGGTTGTAAGCTACTGTAGTGGTGTTGCTTTTAAAAATAAGTTCAGCTCATTATGAACAACTTTGTTGCATTCATCCCTCATCTAACTTATAATTAATAACTTTCTCAATGAACAAATTTTTAATATTTCATCCTGTAATCAAATGCACATAAGGTTGAAAAAATATTTTTATACTATGATTTTTTCTTTGGCATCTAGATATGTAAACTTACCCAAATAAAAATTTTAATATTAATTCCCCGTGAATTTTTTAAGTTAGGGTGTAATATATTTAATAACACTTGAAAACAGTATAAGAAAATTTTGTTTTCAACTTTTTTAAACCACTTAGAATGGTGCAAATTATCAAATACATGTATTGTCCAATGCACATTTGGATGTGGTACAATATGCGAAAATTGTAAGATCAAAGATACAATATGAAAATTTGTATTTTTGGCAACAGCGCTCGCCGAAACAAGGTCGGTGCTTATGGTAATTACAGTGCATTGAAAAGAGAGTATGAATGCCCATACAATACTAATGCAATCTAAGCATGAGACGCTCTATACCATATGCACTGTCCTTTATTCAGCGTGTGTTGTTACTTAAAAATCTGTAATGATACGGTAGTAAATAACATACAGTTGTACTTTAGTCAGCAGATTTTTTCGTTCCACATTTTAAAATAGTTCAGGAGTGCACCCGTGTCCTGCGGCCACGTGATTTCTTGTGTCCTGTGACTGATTTCTGAGCAAGAATTTTGTTAATGTGTGTTTTTGTCAAGATTTATTTATATGAGAGGAAAAAATAAAAAAAAAAGCACAGTATAGATATGCTTTGAGCAAGAAAGTGAAATATTGTGTTTAACATATTCCAATATTTTTCATATACGTACTATTAACGCAAGGAAGGTAGCTTTTACGGTTACCAGCTGTTCAAAACGCACTATTTATGCTATTTGGGATGAAATAAGAACCACATGGTTAACTTTGACTAACCTGCAAAGTTGAAACCGAAAATAAACTGCAAACAAAATTCCCATAAATAAATAATTTCTGTCCTTGTACAACAGTTATTGTTATTATTGTTATTATTTTGGTTCATTGAAATGCAATAATAATAAATTCACAAAAAACAGATTACATAAATTTCATTCTAAAGAACAGTAAAGGCAATAACTTGGTTCAATTGAATATTAAAGTACACTATATAGGATACACATTTATAGAATATACAATACAATATTTCTGAGAGTTTACACAGATCAATTTAAACTGGATAGAACATAAATTTGATAAGCAATAATTGTCATCAGAGTGTACAGTTCTTAGAAATTTAGAGATAGTTTTAAATAAAGAGAACATGAACGTTATCTATAATTCTTTGTTTGAGACTTTCTTAAGATATATCATATTTTGAGGGAAATCTACTCACACAAAAGTATATTTTAGTCTTTTAAAAAATTGTGAAAATTTTATTTATTGTTAATTGTCGTTATACTGTGTATATTTGTCAACTGTGGTTAGCAGGATGAAATAAATAAATGAAAAACCTAAGCTAGAGCAAATACAAAATAATCTGTCGCCCAGTTTGTTTGCAAGGTTTTAATGTCTTAAATTTTTTTTCAACACAAAGAATTACTTGGTTTCGGCTGATTAGTTCATTATGAAAATAAATTCTGTTAGATGTGTGTATGTATAAGTTTTTGTCTTGAAAGAAAAATATAATTAATCATATTAAAAATAATTTAAACCATGCTAACTGACAAATGTCTGGTATCTGGCTCTCGTTTAAGCTTAAAAGTGTTACAAAAGTAGCAGAATTAAGGGATTTTGCCTCAAGTTGACATCACTGCCAAATATATATATATATATATATATATATATATATATATATATATATATATATATATATATATATATATATATATATATAGTGTACTCTTTTGTTTCATAAAACTCCCACTTTAAGTGTAATTTTAGCAAAAGTTAAAGCTTAAAAAATAAAACTGAATTTTCAGTTTCTACACATCTAGCACTCCATTATGGATTTCATAATCAACATTTCACCAACCACAGTCATGTCTTCAGACAGATGCTACTCCTGTAGGCGAACTCTCATGTTTTATCAGAAGTGGCTGTATTGATTAATAGGTAGCCTATGTAATAATAAATATTTATTTACGAATTATCTTTTACTGCTAATGTAATTGATTCATACCAATGAAGAATGTGAACTGTTTTATATTTTAAAGTAATATAAAAATGTTATTAGATGCATGTTACGAAACTTAATCTTATACCAAATACAATATATTAATTTAACGCCGTCGGGTGGGATCGGGATAGCGAACTAAGCTGCTGCTATGAATCTATGTGTTATGATGAAAAGGGAGCAAGCAATACTCCCCAGGTATTGCACTTCGAGACTCTTATGCCTCAGGGTGTGGTACATTCGGCGTGTTCAATATCCCACCCAGTACATTGAAACTGAATGCTGACTTATTTTATAACTGGGTGTTGGCCCCCAGTATGCCTGATACACTACAAAGGTTACACTGTGAATATAGGATGTTGAAAAATTACGTAACACGACGGTTCAACGCAGTATGATTTATTGACATGAATTACACAGTGCCAGAAACAATTACTTATGCACACACGAGGTTGGCGTAGTAATGCGACCCTGGCAAAGCACTGCTTTGCTTAATTACTGGATTAACACGTGATGGCTGTCTCTGCGCGGTGACACTGACCTGCTGGTATATCGCACATGGTTGTTATGTGGTCCGTGCGAAGCAGATATGACTCTACGGCATATGAAAATGCACTTCCTTGAGCAGCGAGGATCTGGCGGTCGCTAGGGTGGGCCGTCAAGTTCGCTTGGAAGCGGACATAGATAATGTTGGTTGAAATAAGCGCTCTCCTAACAGACCACAGGGCAGCCGTTCCCGTACACGTTACAGTGGGGTAGGGCTCTACAAGTGGTGTTAGTAGTCCTGCACGAAGTGTGGCGGGATACGTTAGGCCGGATATATGATGAACGGCACGTAACAAATCTTACACACGATGATGCTCTCCACTAGGTGACTTGCATGAACGTGTGATAATGAAATGAGTGGTAGATGCACTGCTTATATGAACACTGGAGCACTATGGCGATGTGGTAACCTGCACGTGGTCTGTCACAAAAACATGAATTATGCCCTCAAAATTACACTGAAATATAAAATATTGATAGCAACGTATGCGCCAAATGATAATGAACAATGATTAACTGCGATATGCCTTGTACAATGAATGATGAGCTAGGATGGCTCTCGATACAGAATTCCTTAGCCATGTGGCTGTGATAATACCGACGCGGATTTTAAGTTTAAAAGTACCCAAATAGTAATAATTATTAGTTTAAGCGGACGTGCAATGTGATCTGGATGTCTGGTATTGTGTGCGAGCAAGGTGGACTGGTATACTAAAGAAGACTATTGAAACTAACAATCAGTAAGCAAAAGTTCATGTGCACACTGACAGCTGTCTCACCTCTCCAGACGACTACTACGAACTGCCACGAGGAAGGCAGCCGCTAAGGGCTCCTTGCCACACTACGGGGTTCACACACTTCCGGTACCTCGTGCATGTTAAATGATTGATATTAACGTTTTATGAAAATGGCACGCACTAAATTACACAATAAATTGCGTAACAAATTTTTGTTATATTGAATGATGCGTTTCTAAATGTCTGCTGCAATATGAAAGTAAACACTGAAAGCATGGTGATTTTCGGGCACAAGCATGGCGGCATGTTTAAATGTCCCCCGTGCCTCGATGTACACTGCTAGAATGAAAACATAATTACATTCACTATTACATGCAAAATTACACTGCTTGGATGTAGGAAAATTATGGGAGAGTCTGAAAATGAGGCGTGAGCCTTGTTGATGCTGCACAGTTGCGCAGTTATGGGCTTAACCCATGCGCTGGCCCTTTGGCTGGCATCAAATTCAATAACTGTAAAATATAATATCCTAGAACTTAAATTAACAAGGTAGCACATCTTCCGAACTTCGTAATGCGGGTGCGATCTGGCAACAGCACGAGCCATTAGCGCAGTACTGCAGTCTAAGGTTGGGACGCTCTATAGGTAGATTTGTGCTATAAATAACAGCCAGTTTTTATAGCTCTATAATATATTAAAATGTAGCTTAATAATCAGATTACATAATAATAACAGTATGCATTACTTCCAGACATACACATCTATGTTATTAACATTATGATTTTGATGTCACATTAATATTTTTATTAATGTCCATGCAAAACTTATTTTAGTTTACATGGCTTTCCTATACTGTAAACTAGCTCTTATGGGATTTTTAAGCACTTTTAGTATGTTGTTAACAAACCAAATAAAACCAAAAATTTAAGTTTTTGGCTTTGCCTTATTTTTCATGGTTGAACACTCAAGCTCCTAGGCTGTAAGTGGTTTATAATAAAATAAGCTGTTACACGTATTGTTGATTATTTTTATTTGTAATGAAATGCTGCATAATAAAATATTTTATTCTGAAGAATTTAAAAATTATGTAAAAAATTAAAACCTTTCAAATCTATATCAAACAAATATAAACAGGTAAACAAATATAAACCCTAATTTTGGATGTGAAGAGTGAAATAACATTTACGTGGGCAACGTTTAATGTCATTGAGATCTTCATCTAGTGAAAAAATCACACTCAAAACCTTTTCACTTCACGAAATAATAGCTATGGCCATCCTTTTACAAGGTTGGCTTTTTTTTTCTGTCATTTCGGCCTTTTAATGTCATCTTGATAAGCCGATGATAAATGTAAAAATGAAATGGCCATCTTGTTGCAAGTACTTACAAGCTCCGATCACAAACCGAAAACATATATAATTTATAAGTGCAATGTTCTTTGCTTATCACTAATGAAATCCGAAGTTGAAATGTATTTCAAGTAGTGTAATGTAGAAAAAAATTTACAAAATTCTTTTTAATTCTGGTATGGCTCAGAACTGTATCTTGTTTATACTTACACAAATTTTATATTTATGAATATGCTAGAGTTTTAACAAAAACAAAAGATTTACAGCACCAGTTTAGAAAGGTTTAGTGTTTTTGGTAGTGGTAATACTAACACGAATGATTGTAGTTGTAATGCTTTTCATTACGATTTCTCAGCTTAAGAAAGAAAGTGAGATTGATTTGCCCTTAGATTTGCGTAGAGTGGTTTTGGAAACCATGGAAAACCGAAATCAGAATGGTTGGAGCCAGGAATGTGAAGACAGCATGTTACAGTTGCGAGATCTTGCTCGATGTGCAGGCTCAATATTGTATGATTTGTACTCAACCACGTACCTACATTGAAAAGGAAAACTTTAATTAAGGAGAATGTAATGGTAAAATGTATGCAAATGTCTGTAATAAACAATGATAAAATCAGAACTATTCCATATAGTTATATGGGGTTTGTTTTGCCAAGCAGATATTTTAATAATGTATAAACTATTTTACAACAATAATTAATACACTGCATAACTTTAGGGTAGAAAATTTAAATGCTCATTAGGAAAATAAATTCTATACAAATCATAAAATCTTTAAATGTTAAACATAAATTGATGGTTTTACAATCTGTAATGTAACTTAACAATAACAATTTTACAAAGATTAGCATATCAATTGCATCTGAAAGCTTCTACATGGAAGGTTTTCAGAACTTAAAACTTATCAGAAAGTAGGACGCCAGGTTTTTAATAATCGTTATTGTGTGTATGTAGCAGTTATAAGAATTATACAATTTGTGATATTAAATATATATTTTATTGATTTCGTAATTTATAAAATAATTTTTCTGAAAAGGATTTTCGTGGAAAAAGAAAGTTTTGTAATGCAATGTCATTCTATGAAGTAGGTGGAAGATGGGGTGCAAAAGTTGTAGACAGTCATGTGTAAGCAGTAAGCTGAAAAGCCAGACATATAGTACTGGCGCTATATTAGCTGACATTTTTAATCTCTTCCTGGTACTGTGTCTGTGGACTGCTGGGACGTGTCTTCAAGGACAAATTAAAAAAAACAGGGACTGAGAAAGTAGGCTTGTTTATTCGTTGCTTTGTTAAGTATTCCTTTATATGTTAAACTGATTTAAAAAAAAAAAGATGTATAAACTTCAGTTGGCATGGTAAAAGTGAACTAGTGTAAAAACAAAGTTGATTATATACCTAAATCATATATATATCACATGTATGTGTTTTTCTACACAGTGGTCAGGGAATCTCTACATTTGCTCATTTTGTTGCTCGGATGATATCCAGAAGCTTGTCCAAGTCCCCAAGTCCACCCACATTCACTGCAGAATGACGGATATGACGTGAATGAAGGCTGGATAAATTCATGATTTGTGTTCAGTGTTCGACCCAACCTTTGTCTTTTAACCATCGTCCGTGATAAGTCCGTAAATTCAGAAAAATGCTGCAATAAGAATATTTACTGACGCTGATTAAACTATCGCTGCCTTCCGTACGTTGAAAAATGTTAAGTAAGAATCATAGTAATTTAACACTGTCGAGTACCTTTTTTCCAGTTTAACTGAATCTAAACATGTCAGATAGAATGAAACATATTTCACGAAACAAAGTAATAATCAAAGAATCTATCAAGTTAGGAACATATAATTTTTTTACTTGAAATACAATTTGTCAGTTAATTATTTGTGGGCATATACCACGTCACAGACATTGTATCACATTTGGTAGTTTGGTTTTAAATATGTTGATTGTGTTACAAAATTACTGATTTAAAGCCCATATGAGGTAAATATTGAAAAATATTTTCGAATTATTTTGGTCAAAATGGCTGGAATATAACATTTAAGGTAATATATTTCTAGAAAAGTATTTATAGCAAATTTTGTTTGCATTTTGACATTTGTTTATGTTGTAAAGAAAAATTTGTCAAATTTAACACGCTGTCTCGTGGTTACACCCTGGGCAATGATATCAAATGGTTAAAGATTTAGAAAACCAGGTGGTTCAAACCTTTTTATGATCTCCTGGCTACTCTGCATACATGGATTCTAAACGGCTAAACAACCTGGAAAAAGCCTTTCTTAGAGCCCTAATACAAGAACCATCGGACCAATCATACTACTTTGCCAAATCAATATAGAAAATAAACGGTTAGTAGTTCTAAGAGTGAATGTTTTTCACAACTTCTTTTAAAAGAAGATAGTCATGTCCTTCTAATACAAAATACTCATACTAAAGTTTAAACACAGCTTTAGATGAGAGGGAAAATTGCTGGATATATGTTAGTTGGTGAGACATATCACGAAAATTATGATACTGCTACATTTGTAAAGACTAATATTAGTAATACAGAACTATTCTTTATGTCTGACAGCAACAATGTCCACATAACTACAATAAAATTGGGCGATGTAACAAGTCACTAACTAATATGTACATGCCTTTAGAAGTTTCTTGGTCAAATCTCCTCCCTTTATTCCTGCCATAATTGCAAGAGATTGTAGTAGCCTTATTAATATTAGATTGTAGTAGCCACGTTAATATTTGCACATTTTCATGTGCTGTTGTTAACGTGTTAACTTCAATGTATGTCATATCATAAGCTAAATAAACAAAGTGTCTCAGTAGTCGCATCACTTCTACCATGCATATATACATATGTTTATGCTGTATACCTGTATGTTTTATCTGTATATTATGGCGTAACAATGTATCCAACCTCATATTAAGGCCCTCTTAAGGGTACAGCCTACCTGCGCGTTAGAGGCTCAGAAATGACAAAGACATAATTGCAACCTTGAAACGTGTGTCAAATGCCATACCGCCTCAAAGAGCTATGCTCTGAAATTGCGTGCAAGGTTCCCGCCAAACCATTTTTACTATGTAATTGTAAGCGGTGACCATATAATTTTATTGATGGAAAGTCTGTTGCAAAGTTCTGTGCACACCGCATACATCCTGTTACTACATTTTTAAGTACAGCAGTCTGAAAACGTAGTTTTTAGCAATGTTGGAAGGCTTAGAAATTGTGTTTTAAGGAGCATAGTGACTTTAACAATGAGGTTCCGACATTGTCTGAAGTGTGTTTTATTTTTGTACGTTGGCACAAGGGGCACACATGGAATTATTTGTAAAAAACAGTTTAGGACCACACTGCAACACATTTAATGTGTGAGGCAGACAGTCCCTTTAAGGTAAAAAACTGCAGATAAGCAAAGACTAAGGAGCTCCCCCCCTTGTAACAATTTTATTAAATCTTCTACAATCTATAAATCACCCCCCATTTTTTTTGCAAACATTCGCAAGATAGAATTAATAATGTATATGTGAAGTATTTGTTGTAAATAACACAGGAAGGAAATTGCCCTACTGAATGTAGCACACTTTAAATAAAAGTTGGCAAAACGTTATGACATTTGGAAAAATCCCTAAAAGCTATTTGGTAAGAAATGTATAATTTCAACAAATACAATTCCACCACTTTTTGTAGTCCATTCAGTATCTGAGGTGTTCAAATGATTAGTTACTCAGACATGTCTTCAGGATGCTTAGCACATATATTTTTCCAGTAATGTATGTGTGATGATTTAAAATATAAAATAAACCTCCCTAAGAATCATCAGAGTCATGTGTATCGTTTTATGAAGAATTGCATCCATAAAATTTTGGGCATGTATCCATATTCATAGGACTCATTTTTTATTCAAACAGTATGCTATACACAACTCGTAAAAAGTCAGTTTTACAGATGTACGTTACTTACAGCAAGTTAATATTTTTTCTTCCTTAATTACATTAATTTTATTTTTAGTCTAAGTACCGTAGTTAATCTTGTTTTGTAGATAAAAAAATTCCATGAAATAAATGCCAAGAAATTAAAGTTATAACATCTTTCTGATAATTGTTTCTGAATAACTGTATCTTATGTCACATTGTAAGCAATTATTGTACTGGTTACTGTAAACATTCTGTGTAGAAACAAGTGTGAATAACCAATTCAGGTATTTGAGTAAATGTTAATTGAATAGAAACTTAGAAAAGAAAGGTGTTATATGCTTTGTACCTAAGTGAACCAGATGTACTTTTCGTGGGTTAAACTACTTTGATATTTTTTAGTCAGGTTTAAGGTCTCGTCGACTATGAGGTCATTGTACGGCTGAGTAAAGCTCCACAACTTAGACGAGCTAGGGAAAGACTCTGCCACAGCCTTTGTTAAAAGAGCCATTACCGTAATTACATGGAGAGATTTCAGGAAACCATGGAAAACCTAATTCAGGATGTTAGTCTAACATGCTACCCATTCATTGACCTGTACAGCCCCACTAAAAAGATTTTTGAATTATAAAATTATGGAGGTGAAAAGGCAATATCCTTGATACTTAATAAACCTGGAGAGCTATTGTTAGTCTATTTTTTTTGTCTTAATGATTTGCTTATGAATACAAAATAATTTCAGATTTTTTAAATTCTAAAATTAAAAGGGTGAAAACTAGTGAAATGTTTTTTTCACTATGTCCTTGAAATATCATAAATACGATGAGCTATTGTTATAATTTTCGCTTTTAAAACTTGGCTACTAAGTGTCACTATTTTATTAAGTGATTAATTTTAAGCTGTACTTCAGAAAAAAAATTGGGCCACCTAGTTAATTATTCTTGGACTAGGTATTCACGAAAAATATAGAAAATGTGACATCCCGTAAGTTAACAACAACCTGTGATATGGAGACTTGTTTGCCTTGGGACAGCAACTTGATTCATTTTGTGCCTTGCTCTGACTGTTTTGTGACAAATTTGTCCCAGCATAGCTAGTTATCACAGCCCACGCTCATTAAGCGATGTGCACTAAGAGTTCTCCCAGTTACAGTTAGTTGTCTTATTCCACAAGTGAACGAGACAATATTTTCCTGCTGTACCTCTCCATGTGATCCAAGTTTACCCCTCTTCTCATTGTTTCTTCACAAAGAAAAACATATCAGTTCGTTAGCCAGCTGATTTCTTAAATAACTTTATGAAGTATTTTATTTAATATTTGTTGGTATTCATTTTTCTCTCACTGATCTTAGAAAGTATTAAGTAACGATAAATACATAAATTATAATATAAATGCAATGTTATGTATACGATAACGCCAATGTTGTCCATGCAAATTACATATCTATACAGAATACTTTAAAAAAAGTCACTTATATCTCATTGACTTATGGTAACATAAAATTTTAAAAATTCTATGTGCTATGAAGTATATAACTTTAGTTTTTTACACAAAAATATGTTTACGTTATTACAGGCACTGCACTGAAATTATGGATATAGCTTAAATAAGCTTGCAGTGATATGTTTAGTGCAGTTATAAGTTAATTTCAAATACAATGTCAAATTACTGAATTGTTTAATCATTTTTAAATTTTTATTTTTTTAATTTATTTGCTACGTTCCACCAGTAACTTTAATCCATTTATAAGGGAACCTTGCTACAAAACTTGAAGCTTGGAAAGCTTGTGCATTATAATAAAAAGAAAATAGCTTGAGATAAGTAACAATAAATTACTGGCACAGCTCTTGAAAACTAGTTACTTTTCTCACACTTACATTCACAGATTTTATGCTGTGAAAAGGCGGGAGTTCTGTATCTCTTCTGTTATTTTTCTCCAGTCTCAAAAATCTGTCTATTCTTTACTAAATTGTGTTTTCCTTTATTTTCCGATGATTCCATCATTTTATTGGTTCAAAATTAACTTCACATCTAGTGTGTCAACAAAAACAGATGCCTGGAAAGGTAATTTACATTCATTTCAAGTTACTACTTAATAAATATTACTGTTATCTAAGAGTGAGACACACTATCTACATATTGCAGTGATATAAAAAAATACTGCTTTAAATTATCAACACACTCAATCATAATGTTTCCAAGTGAGAGCGAATGTTGATTTTAAATACAGCAGTTTATGCCTGGCTGGTAGGCAACAAACTTAGTTTTTGGTGTTGTGGTCAATTCTCATTTTGGCATTCTGGCCAAATTTTCCCCTTTGGTGTTGTGGCATTCTACGCTGTGGTATTTCTGCATTAAGGTACATATCGGTTCTATAGAGAACGTCAATTAATTATTTTAAGTTAGTTATTGTGGCATTCCTGCAGAAGGATTTTTCAGCGTTATAGTTATGGTATTTCGGTGTTGTAGATATTTTGCGTTTTGGTAAACAGCACTTTTCTAGCCTTGAGCATTGTGGTCAATCTGGCTTTCTGCGTTATTGTACGTTCGACATTATGGTATTTTTGCGTTATGGTATGGCCACAAATTGAGCCAGGTTGATAGCTTTAACTACCTTGGTAACATGTTAGACTGTAAAAGGTGGAAACTAGGAGAATATAGAAAGGATAAGAAAACAAGATGATGCTTTGTATAGGTGTGTGAGTGATCTGTTTTGGATGAGGAAGTACCACTATAGTTTAAGCAAGTATTATACATATCAAACTTTGTGCCCATAGTATCATATGCAGCAGAAATCTGGGTTTTGGACACAAGAACAGAAATAAAAATGAAGGTGATGGTCTGGAAGTATGATGGTTGTCACCAGAAGAAACAAGTTGAGAAATGAAGTGGTACGAGAAAGAGTTCAGATCCAGGGTGGAGGTGATGGGTTAGGAGTATGATTGCTGCCACCAGGAGAGACAAGTTGAGAAATTGAATGGAATTAGAAAGAGTTCAGGTCCAGGAAATCCCAGATATTGTAGAGGAAGCACGAATGAGATGATATGGGCATGTAAACAGAATAAGCTGTGAGAGGTTGCTGAAGAAAATGCTGAAACTGAAGTACAGTGGAAGAAGACCTAAGGTATGACCGAGGAATAGATGGGAAGAACAGGTAAGGAGGAAGTGAAAAGAAAATGAACTGACTGGATGTCAGTAAAAGATAAAGAGTGGTGGGAGGACAGAGGAAGATGGAGGCATTTTACCAGGCTGATGCGGCCACAGGCTGGATGCAGTATGAGATTGTAGTACCTGGCCTATGGTCTTTTAATATGAATTTAACTAATATTTGAATAAAAGAGTAATGTTTTTAATATTTAAGTTTAATTGTCGATAAGCAAAAGCAATTACAAGCGGTATATAAGATTCTACTTACGTTCACTGAGAGAAGCAGACGGACCTAACAATACTAATGTACGTACATAAAGCAGATTCATAACTAATCATGCAGAGTAGCGAGTCGGACAGCAGGCACACAGGACTTCCTTCTCAGGCAGCACGAGATCTGGTGTCTCTAAGGCCTCCCTGTAGAATGATGGTGTCCTCAAGATGGCAGACCCGTATATACTGAGTTGAGTGTGGTGCTTGGTATAACTGGATCTCGCCCTCTCCTCTCAGGGCATTGGCAATATTTACAAGGCGGACACACTCCTCTGTTCCCCTCGCCTCGACTCGACTTGGCCATATGATACCGCACAGTCTTTGTGCAAGAGACTGTTATAATGTATAACTGGTTTTCACTGGCTCAGTCACGAGGCAGTGCATGATTAACAAACAGGATATGACCGTATGGAAATACTGGTCATGTGAGGGCTAGTCACGCGGCCATGAGTCTGACAAACAACTCGAAATAACTTGTACTGGATGTGTAACTACCGGTTAGCCTTGATAACTTGTGAGCGAGGTGAACTACTTTCTGATGCAATGTTCTATGCTGTGGCTGGGCACTGCAATCACTTTCTCCCCCCTAAGACTAGGTCTCTCTTGTCCGAAGATCGTCGGTTCGATGCTCGTAAAAATCTTTGGAAATGCTAACTTGTTGGACTGTAGCAGTAGCAAGTGCAATAACGTTTTGTGACTCCTCCTGCGTTTGACGGGAAGTGACGGCGCGGCGATAGCGTCATCGCTAATGGATGTGCTCTTTCCGGTCACTCTGATATGGCTTGCTGTGCACCGCACAACGTCGTCTTGTGTTCTTGAGGTGTATGAATCTGTTCCACTCTCAAGAAATGTAAAATGCATTCTACTAATGGACAGAACTTAATCTTATGTTACGTTAACTTTGTCATAACAAAATTAAAATATTTCAAAGAAATATATGCGTGTCACCTTGTCCCTAGTGAATTCACATATCTCAATCAAGAATACATTATTGGAATCTGAAACATATCAGTACTTCTTAGACAATCAATACGTGATATAATACACTTTAAACAATTCACGATATACATAAAACACTTTAAAACATCTTGTCATAAAAGTTCTCTCTCTTTCGGTGGTATCACTTTATATCAAATGTCTTTGGTACTGGTCATTTTCTCTGATGTAGATTTATGTTTCTCTTGCAGTATACATTTTAATAATTTCTTTTACGTGCTATTAATTGATTTCGTAATTGAAATTAAATCATTAAACATTAAAATATATACTCTTGTCATATACACGCAAACTGTTTACAATAACTTGAATATGTGAACAATAAACAACTTTAAATTAACATAATATTATGATTAATTGAATGTAAACTTGTGAATTGAATAAATTGTATATTTGGATTATTTAACCTTTAAAATGAATATATATACTTGTTACGTGAGTGATATTTACACTTTCTTTTCCATCTCGTTTTGTGTGAACTTTGTGAATTTCTCTTTATTCATTTAAACATGCACTTTACTCTGCTTTTAAACACTTCACAACACTTATTGTAGAGGTACTCCCTTATTTGTTGCTTTTGATTGCTGTATTACGACTAAAACAAGTCGTAACAACAGACTGGTTACGGTTCGTTGCAACTGGAACACTGGATGCTGGAACGGACAGCTCGATGTTCTCTGATTGACTCTCGGATGAAACATTATGGTCTGCCATCAGCTTGTGTTGTCCACCCTCCTTCCTCTGTAGACTTCTCTTAGCCAGGGATATCACTTGTCGTCTCAGACAGAATAGGGCGAGTATGAAGATTCCAAGACTCAAAATTGTAGCTAAGGATGACATCTCTTTCTTTCCTCGTCGTTCCATAATCTTATCAATTTTCAACTGTTTAACTTGTGACATCAAGTGTTTTAAATCGACTTTCGTTCCATAATTAACGTGACTTGTATTTATTTGAAATTCTACTTCTGCTATTTCAATCTCATTAGTTTCTTCTACTGTTAACAAAGACTTTGCAACTGGTAACTTAACATCTTGGAAATTATATTTTACTTGAGTTACTTTATTACTATGTGGGAGTAGTTGAATTTGATCGTACAAAATCATACAATTGCTTACCTGTTCCTATACAACTTTCTCAATATCATTAACTCTCTTTTTAGTCATTGACACTAAGTTTCCTAATTCTCGAATGGGTAGGTCTAGCACAATCGTCCACTTGTCTCCTGTCAACAGCACGTGATTTTCTTGCACCAGTATTACGCCAGTTCCTAGGGTGCGATCTGCAATGCAAACCAATTTCCTGATTCTAAGTCTCAATTTCTCTAGTTAAATTCTCAACATAAATATTGTCACAGTGACATATCTAACATGACAGAATACTTGACACTCATCATAAGTTTATTTATTACTCATCATCATTTTCCTCTTGTTCGTCAGTCATTTCACCTAAATTATTTCTTGTATTGGAATGCAAACGCAAATTGTATCTCTCATCAGCTGTAGATCTGATCTTTACCTTATGATATTTTGACGGTTCCCACTCCTCGTCTACAACATTATATTTATTTTCTTCAATATCACTATCTCTCAGAAGGCTATCTTCACAAGGACTTACTGTAACTATTTCATCTACTTCACCTGTCTCATTAATATAATTTATCTCATTTGTGTCATCTAGAATGGGGCGTGACGTTGGATATCTACCACTATCATCAGAATCTAATATGACCTGCTCTGTAATTCACCCCTTTTGACATCATTACTATGCGCATTATCATTATTTACAGTACCGTACTTTATATTATCTTTTGTTTTACTTATTTTCTGCTGATCTAATTTTCTATACTTTACATTTCTTTTCATAGCTATTGGGTCACCTTGTCCTGAGTCTTCCTTTGAGAATTTCAATCTATCGCTGTGCACATTTGCTTTTCGTTTATCTAACTCAATCTCATACGTAGTTTTACCTAACTTAACACAATACTCTATGAGGTCCAAATCAGTACTTATGAAATTTCGACACTTTACCTTTCTTAACACTGGGTGTGTACAAATATACGTAATCTCCTTCCTCAATATTTGGCGCTTTAGATTTCTTATCGTAATATTCTTTCTGTTTCTCAAATGCTACCTTTTCTCTCTCTCTCTAGCTATCTCATACGCTTCTACTAATTTTTCTCTCAACCTATCGACGTGTTCTTCTGCAGCATTACCCCTCTGAGTTGCTTTTTCTCCCTGACAACTGAGGTGCCCTAGGGTTGGTTCTACTGCAGGATTACCCCTCCGATTTGCATCTCCCTGACAAACGAGGTCCCCTATGGGTGGTAACCGAATATCTTTCCCATACAACATAAAATGTGGACTATATCCTGTTACTGAATGTGGTGTTGTCCTATACGCATGAAAAGCATAAGGGAGGTAATGTTTCCAATTGCTCCTATACTTATCTACATAATGTGATATATCTGCAAGAGTTCTGTGTAACCTCTCAACTCTACCATTACTCTGAGGTCTAAACTGTGTCGTCTGTAACTTCTTAGTTCTCAATAACTTACATAACTTTCATGTTTCTAACATTAATTCCGACACAAAATTCCTACCTAGATCTGTAAGTAAGCTCTCTGGACAACCATGTTTCAGCACTATTTGTTTAACAAAATGTTTAGCTACAGTCTCCGCACTCTGATCTGGCATTGGAACTGCTTCACAATATCTTGTGAAATAATCCATAACGTTAATACGTATTTTTTCCCACTTTCACTTATCCTATGAAACTAATTGAAATGGATGTGTTACTTCTGGTAAGGAACCTAATGGAGCTCTTACTGGTTTATTACTTTTCCTACGTACGCAGTCTTCACATTTTAAAATATTTTCTTCTACGTCTTTCTTTAATCTAGGCCACTAGTATATTGTACTAAGCAAATTCTGAGAACATTTTACTCCTTGGTGAGCTGAAAATGGAGTTATATTGTGATGTTCTAATACTCTAGAAACAAGACTTTTTCGTACTACGAATAAATTTCTATCTTATTCTATCTTACATAAAATTCATCTCTAATCTTTAAATATTCTTTCCTGATTTCTTTAATTATCTCCTGACAAACTTTATCATTACCTTGATCTTTTACAAAGCTGTCACTTGAAATAATATCTGTGTTTACTGTATTCACCATCCTCGATAAACAATCTGCATTAAGGTGCTTTTTACCCGGTTTGTGTACCACTTCATATTCAAATTCGGACAATCTCAATGCCCATCTAGTTAATCTAGAACTCTGATATTTTAAATTTAACAACCATTTTAACGCTGCATGATCTGTCATGACCTTACTCTTCCTATCATATAAATAAGCTCTAAAATGCTTTGTTGCAAAAACAAAGGCACATAATTCTTTTTATGTTGTACCATAAGTTAAGTTCGCCATATTTAATTGTCTACTGGCATACACAATCAGTTTCTCCAGTCCATCTCTCATCTTAGACATAATTGCACCAACAGCATAGTTACTAGCATCTATACTCTCTATAAATATCTGTGAAAAATCTGAATATATTAAAATTTCATAGGATACTAACTTTTCTTTCATTGAACTTGAATGCTTCTTCTTGTACTGAACCCCAACTAAATGGTTCTTCCTTCTTTGTCAGCCTAGTTAAGGGTCTTGCCAATTCGGCAAACTTCGGAACTAACTTTATATAATATTGAAATAAACCTACTACTGATCTCACTTCATTTACGTTCTTTGGTCTGGGTGTTGAAGGAGTTATAATGACTTGTGGTATATTGGTTATGCATAGGTTGGCAAAACTGAAGAAGAATACAGTGCTGGATGATGTTGTTGTGGCTGTAATGTAGGATGCCTTGAGTGAGAAGTAATTGTAATAAAGACTAGTTGATAGGCCTAATGAGACTTCCTTTATTTTTAGTGATCTCCTCACATTAACTTAAACAATGGCGCAGTCGGTAGGATTTCAAGGTGAGGGATTTGGAAGTTCAGAATGTGTTTTGGCTGTGATGCAACTAGCTTCGCGTCACAAGTAGATCGGGAACAAAGCGAGGCAAGAAAATCTACAAAGGAGTTAGAAAATTATTTGTAGAGAAGGTGTAAATTGCGTGTTGCCTAATGGAAACATCGGCACCGACCAACCTTAACCTCCCTCCGAAATTAAGTTTAGAAGGCAATGTGCATGAGAATTGGTTGAGGTTCAAGCGGCACTTCATGGTCTATCTCGGTAACAGTGGAAACGATCCAGAACTACTGACGGAGGCAACAACTGAGGAAAAAAAAACTGTCCAAAACAAAAGCAAGAATACTCCTGGACGTTGCTGGGAAAGATGCAATCGACCTCGTGGCGACCTTTGGCCTTGGAGACAAGGATTTTGAAGACTTCGACAAGCTACTCACCGCCTTTGATAACTATGCAGCCCCAAGCGTAACGAAACAAATGAAAGGTACTTTTTCAACCAGTGTTTTCAAAAAGAAAGTGAAACATTTCATCACTTTCTGACTGAGGCCAAGAAGTTGATTAAGAGTTGCAGTTATTAGAAGCAAGAAAACAGTATTCTTAGTGATAGGATTGTCATTGGTATCAGAGACAACCACCTCAGAGAAGCCCTTCTTCGTGTAGATGACCTGAAACTAGATCAGGCCATTCGGGACTGTCGTGCAGCTGAACAGAGCAAAATATACACAAAGAAACTGATGAAACAAGAAGACAGTTGCAGTTTGTGTTGGCAAGTGGAGACCACAACCAAAATATGGTGGGCACAGTGGTGCTGAAATAGGTAATGATAGGAGTAGAATACCAAGTAGCAGTAAATACCGAGGAGAGAAGCATTCTATTGTGATCAGATTAGAGTGGAAACTGTGGAACGGGACAGTCGCAAGGAGTGGACTCAGAGTGTGAGTGTTAATGGTCACCTAATTAAGTTTTAACTGTTACTGGCTCGGAAGTTAACACACTGCCTTTAGAGATGCTCAAGAGAGTGACAGAGGACAGCAAAATGAGCAGAGCAGGTGCAACCCTAATAGCATATGGGGGGCCTAAATTAACTCCAGAGGGCTGCGTAACTTTCAAATGTGCTCATGGTGGAACTATTGTAAGTCTCGAATTTCTGGTAATTGACACAATAGCCATTCCAATACTAGGAATTGAAGCCTGTGTGGAGTTAGGATTGATTCAGCACTTACATTGCATGAATGAAACAAATAATCCGACCTCCAAAGAAGAGTTTATAGCAAAGTACAAAGATGTGTTTCAAGGATTATGTAAATATCCTGGTCAGTACAGAATTGTCACCCAACACTGTTCAGAGCATATCAGAAGACCAGTCATACGCAAACCACGCGTGATCAGCGAGCAACTGAATTCAGTCCTTGATCTATTGGAGAAAGAAGAGTTTATAACACAAGTTGATCAGATAACACCAGAGTGCATAATAAGTAACCTTGTAGTAGTAGAAAATCCAAACGGTCAGTTATGCTTATGTCTGGATCCTGCTGACCTCAACAAAGTGGTGAAAAGGAAACCATACGCCGTCCCAACTCTTAGCGAAATTAGTGACAAACTGTGTGGTAAAAAGTTTTATACAGTGTTTGACATAAAGGACATGTTGTATCACTTTGAATTGCAGGAGAACTCTAGCTTGAAATAATGCTTCGCAACACCATATGGCGTCTACAGGTTCTGGTGACTTCCATTTGGTGTGCGCAGTGCTCCTGAAAGTTTCCAAGAGAAAAATGAAGCAATTTTCGTTAAGTTACCCAATGTGTGTGTTTACTTTGATGACATTGTAGCATTTGGCGACACAGAACGTGAGCATGATCTGGCCGTTGAAGCAGTTATCCAGCAGGCTAGAGACAAAAATGTAAAATTCAACGAACAGAAGTTGCAATACAAACAAAACACTGTCAAGTATGTGGGTCAGATGTTTTCACTGAAAGGGAAACAAGCAGACCCAGATCGTGTTAGGGCACTCCTGGAGGTAGAGGTTCCTCAGAATAGGCAGGACTTGTTGCGAATCATGGGAATGTTCAGCTATGTTAGGGAATACGTGCCAGACTTTGCGAAAGTTGCAGCTCCCCTCAGAGACCTACAAAAGTCGAAAACAGAGTGGAACTGGTTAGATGTGCACACAGCAGCTTTTGAGAGAATCAAAAGCAGAATAGCAGCAGCAACAACATTAATAAATTTTAACCCTGATAGTCCCATAGTTATTCAAACTGATGCATTGCAATCAGGGTTAGGTTGCTGCCTCATGCAAAATGGCATGCCAATTGCTTTTGCATCACGTTGTCTGACACCAAGTGAAGTCAATTATGCACAGGTTGAAAAAGAGATGTTAGCCGTACAATGGTCACTACACAAATTTCATAACATTGTGAATGGCTACCCAGTCACTGTTATTACTGACCATAAACCTCTTGTACCGCTGATGCAAAAAGAACTTCATAGGATAGGCTCCACAAAACTAAAGCGAATGCGGTTAAAGCTGTACAAGTATGACATCACCCTTGTTTATCAACCAGGCAAAGAAATGTATGTGGCAGACATGTTGTCCAGGGCCTATTTAACAGACCCCGTCATGGAGGATCCAAGCATGATAGAAGTAGTTCACTCCCTACAGTCATTGCCTTTCAGTGAGAGAGCCAGAGAGGAACTGATAGCAGCAGCTCAAGAGGACCCTGTGCTGCTCTACATAATGAAATATTACAGCAAAGGTTGGCCACAACATGCATCACAAGTGTCAGACCGTGCTCAAGTGTATTGGAAACACCGACATTGTTTGTTTGTAGAGAATGGCATTGTGCTGATGAGTGATGCAGATGGGGACTGTGTTAAGGTTGTTATTCCAGTGTCACTGAGGGGCAAGATGTTAAAACTATTACATAAGGGTCACTGTGGGAGAGATAAATGTCAAGCAAAAGCACGTCAGGCTCTCTGTTGGCCAGCCATAAATGGGCATATCACCACATATGTAAAAATGTTTGGCATCTGTGAACAGCAGCAACCAGCAAAACAAAAGGAAACACTTTGTAGTCGACCCATTCCCATTATGCCATGGGAACAGGTGACAACAGACTTATTTGATCAGTGTGGAAGGAGTTACCTAGTGATCGTAGATCACTACTCACAATGGTTAGATATTATTCAGATTCCATACAAAACGGCCTCGTCTGTAATACAGGCTTTCAAAACTGCCACAAGTACTCATGGCAACCCTAAGATAATATATTCCGACAGTGTGCCATGTAACTCTTACCAGTTTAGAGAATATGTGTCTGAAATACATAGCAAACTTGTGACATCAAGCCCCAGATACCCTCAAAGTAATGGGCGAGCAGAAAGGGCAGTAGCCATCGCAAAATTATTACTGAGTAAAGCGTTTGCGTAATCCAGAGATTGGAGGGACCTACTGCATGAGTTCAGAAACACACCAATAGTGTCACTGAATACGTAGCCAGCTCAACTACTGATGAGCAGGACACTCAGGTCAGGGTTACCCATGATTACACACAACTTACAACCCAGAGTACAAAAGAACGTATCAGCGAAAGCCAGGAAAAAACAAGTAACAACTGAAACGTGTGGTACAACAAAATGGCCAAACAGTCTCTGGCCCACTTTCAACCAGGTGACACTGTGCTTGTCAGCACAGGGAAAAGAGACCCATGGACCAGGGGTAAGATAATAAAGAAACTTGACACCCCTAGATCTTACTGGGTCAGAACAAGCGATGGAACCATTCTAAGACACACAACGAGGCATTTGTGAAAGAGTTACAGTGCACCCTCCAGCCAGACAGTGACCAGCATGGGCTACTGGACCAGTTCACGAGGTGCAAACAATGATCATGCAGACAACAATAGAACCTCAAATAGACAATTATCGAAAGGGAAGGAGATGGATGGTGAAGAAGAGGATTTTCGAGGGTTTCCAGTCGAACAGACAGCTGGAGGTGAAGAAGAGGCACGGCAGGAAACTAGTAAAGATCCAGATCCTGCAAGTCCAGCCAAACAAGTAACTCGCAGTGGTAGAGTGAGCAAGATGCCACAGCGCTTCAGAGAAACACTGTAAAAAATAAAAGGAGAGATGTTGAAGGAGTTATAATGACTTGTGGTATATTGGTTATGCATAGGTTGGCAGAACTGAAGAAGAATATAGTGATGGATGATGTTGTTGTGGTTGTAATGTAGGATGCCTTGAGAGAGAAGTAATTTTAATAATGACTAGTTGATAGGCCTAATGAGACTTCCTTAATTTTAGTGATCTCCTCACATTTACTTAAACACTGAGAAGCTCTTTAATTGCTTTCAAATTCTTATGGTTTGGTTCAACTCCACGTGAACTTACAACATGACCTAAGTACTGTACACTGTCTTGCACAAATAAACATTTACTGGGTTGTATTCTCAAATTGGCCTCTTCTATTATACTCAATACTTTGTGCATTCTCTCTGCATGTTCCTTTATCATGTTGCTAAAAATTATAGTATCGTCAAGGTATACTAAACACTCCGTCCCTAATAAACCTGTTAGGACGTAACTCCCCACCAAACTCTCGAATGTAGTTGGTACGTTATATAATTCAAATGGTAATCTATTAAACATGTATTTTCGCATAAAAATTGCGAAGCTAGTTTTCTCTTTCGCTTCGTCTTCCAGCACTATCTGGAAATACCCACTTGCTAAGTCTAGGGTAGTGAAGTAACGCGATTCATGCAAAGAATCTAGGGTTTCTGTTTTGTTTGGAATATGATACGGGTCTTTACATGTTAAATTGTTAAGACGCCAGATATCGACACAAAATGTCAACTTAATTGATCCATCTTTGTTTCTTTGCTTTGCTATAACTACTGGAAACTGCCAAGGTGATTTACTCTCTGAAATTATCCCTTTGTCTAACATATTGTTCACTTGTTCTGCTATTACTGGTTTCAACACATGAGGAACTCTATATAGATTTAACTTAATTGGTCTGGCCTCTCCTGTATCTATTTTATGCTTTAATAAATTTGTACACCCAAAATTTAAACTTCCTTCTAACTGGAATACATTTGAAAATCTCATTAACACTGGGAACATTATATCAAAATCAGCCTTCTTTAAATCTTTCCACTTATTTTTCACTATATCCTCTATCTCCTTAATCTCCTCCTTAGACAACGTATTTCTCCTAACAACTGAACAATTTACGCAGCTCTGACATTTTCTCGACGATTCCTACTCTCACTACTCTCCTTACTTTTATAAACATCATTAGGTATAACTGGTTTCAACACTTTGATTGTCATGACATTTGCCTTGCATTTGATGATCGTCGCTAATTATACTTGAATTTGGTACCTGATTCCCAACACATTTTTAACAACTTCTATCGTCACGTACTTCACAAACTAACTCACGTTTCGCACAGTCTCTGCTCCTCGCAGTTTCTCTATTTGCTCTATTTTCTCTATTTGGCCAACTCTTTCTGCAGGATTCGGAGTTTTTCTGTCTCGGAACTATCTCACCTGACTCAACAACACTAAAATTTCTGGGGTGGTGTGGACTACAGCGACACAAATTGCCATGTTCTGTGACCTCGCGATTTCCACTACATGCAACACAACACACAACTTGACTCAAGGGAATTACACAAGCTCCGGAGCATGGAAACGAACACATACTCAAATTTCCAGGGACGGTAGCGAGGATTTTTCTCCGTAGTTCTACAACATTTTGTGGCAACAACAACTCTGATACACCAGGTTCCGAAACAGCACAATTAACACAACAACATTAGGATCTACAGGGTACGCTACTTATCACATATAGTACTCCAGCAATCTCAGTTACAAGTGCAGCATATCCTACCAATGTACCCTTTGGCGCAACGAGTGTCTCTTTACTGATGTTCACAATTTTGACCAGCGCTGTTACTCTTTTAGACATTCTCTGAGGCACATGACAGTCCTCAGCAACTAGATCGACCCTGTCAGTGGTCTCTTCGGCTAGCCCACCCATGACTACCGGATCTTCCATCTTCTGCGCGCCCACCAGGACATGTAGCCCTCTTGCCTCCTTTGACGTGATCGCGATGAAGTACAATGCACTGAGACACATCCCTTTGACCTGTAACAAAGGGGATAACATTACAAGCCCTCACCCTCCTGAGCACCGATTCGTCGCACACAAAAGTACCCTGATGGTTGTTCACACCATTCACTAAACTCGTCTTGAGTTTCCCAATCTTCGTCCCTGTAACGGTATTAGCCATATTGCTCCCACTACATACCTCCGAATGATCGAGTCTCTTACCGGTAAGATTTCAATTATATACTGGTCTTGCAACGCGGAAGCCCAGAACATTCGTCAATGACGGTTGTATCAGAAGCGTTTTCAAGTCAGCGTCCCAACTCGCCACGTGCAATGCAACCTCCACGATACTTTCAGACTTTGGTGGCAGAATTGTGTTATGTATTAATCATACTTCATGATATTCTGGTTCTTGTGACATCTCGGACACGAGTTCGGAGTTGATTAAGTTCCCATCTCGTTTCCAGTCACTATTAAGAGCTTGTTTACATGTGTCATATGACTCTACTTCATTTGTATCTTTAAGAAATAATTTATGTTCTTTTAAACCGATTCTGGCATCTTACAGTCTAAGAAAGTCAGTTCCTAGAATATCTGGATACGGTAGCTCTGACGTACTTACTAGAAACTGATGTAGATACCGTTCTCCGGTAACCCACACATAAATATTTTGGGTACCTGTGATCTGGAGCAGATCTCCAGTTACGCCTTTCACTCCTTACTGAGATTCATCGACTTCACTCTGGCTGATTCCAGATACATAAATATTTTGGGTACCTGTGATCTGGAGCAGATCTCCAGTTACGCCTTTCACTCCTAACTGAGATTCATCGACTTCACTCTGGCTGATTCCAGGTCGAACAAGAGAAACATCGGACTCTGTGTCGATCAAGAACAAGTGAGACTGGCCTTTGACAAGACCAGTTACAATAGTTTCCTTTTCCTTTATTACCGTAATTACTGCCACGTGGTGCCCGGGGTTGACACACGGCTTTGCACATTTGGGCGACCACCAACAGATTTTTGTGGAGCACTGTTAATATTGACGTTCCCTGGGTTCCTAGGACCATGGGATTGTCGTGACTGACTATTTACTGAATTTTGGCAATCTCTAGATATATGCCTGAATTTACCACAATTATAACATCTCACATTACTATAACGTTAATGTGTCAGAAAAACTTGTGTTCTTGGGAGTTCTACAACCTGCTCCCAAATTATGCACTCTATTACAATTTCCAACCCAACCATGGTAACACGAGCTAAATGGTCTTCCATAGCCACCGCTACTGGAAGATTTGCCATGTTTAGCATAACCCCGCGCCGCACTTGTTTGCTTGGAGACTAACACTTTCTTTTTCTTTTACGGGTCTTCAAACATAACTTTGCGTTCCTGATGAGTTTCTGTCATTTCTAGTGCAATAGCTAAGTGTTCCTCTTCCTCCATGGTTTGCAGCATCTTATATCTCACTTGAAGCCTTACATTACCTAATAATCTGTCTGTAAATGCTGCTAACAACCTATTATTGGCTTCACGCTCTAAAATCTCCTGACTTTCAGCATTATTTAATTTCTATACAGTTTTCTTGCATAACTTGCAGCATCTATCAGCAAAGGTTTGTACATCTTCACCATTTAGGGATGAAGCGTTGTACTATTCTCACTTCAACTTCTTAAATAACATGTCCTGTCGAGGACTCGTACTCGTATACTTTATAAGCAGCTGTTGGAAATGATCTTTTAGCTGTACCTTTAAATGCAATCTCTAAAACTGAGCCTGTTTTAAGCGATCTTAATTTCTCGCCAAATGGTTCAACTTTTGACAAATTGAACTAGTGTGTTTACAGAAAATTTATGAATTAAATTATGTGAATAATCTTCCAAACATTTCAAAACATCCGCACAAGTTGCAGCAGAAACAAAATTTTAAATTTCTGTGAACTCTGTTACTTTACCTTGTCGTCTACTTCCTCCACCGAATAATCGTCTTAGCATGACGTACTAATGTATCTGTAGTGTACAGCACAAGAGTGGCGCTGAATCTCAATAAGTTCTCTGATATTCTACCCTTACCCAGGTATACAGATTAATGTCTTCTAAACTTATGTCACAATCTACTGAACCAGTTTTCCTCTCAGCCGCAGGACCATACACGTAAGCTACATCAAAATGGTAAGCTCTTTTACAATACATGTGTTCATTGTAGTCTTGGAGATCACCGCGTTCGCGAAATATATGATTTGTCTTATCAACCGTGTTGCTCACTATACGGAATGCCTCAGGACACTGTATATGTTGCCACTCTGCAACATTGGCAAGATCTATTATAACTCGTTTTGTGTTTATTACAATTTAAACTATATATCTCTCAAAATCTCTAAAAACTCTGTGGAATTGTGATATCATTTTTAAGTCCCTAAAATTCCTTAAATCAGGGAAATTCGTAAAAATCCCTAAATATTATATAAATCTCTACAAACCCTTCGGAGTGGGTTACGCCCACAACACTCTGGTGTGGATCCAAAACTCTGCCACCATATGTAGCACCATAAATTTAATATGAATTTAACTAATATTTGAATAAAAGAGTAATGTTTTGAATATTTAAGTTTAATTCTCGATAAACAAAAGCAATTACAAGCAGTATGTAAGATTCTACTTACATTCACTTAGAGAATCTGACAGACCTAACAATACTAATATACTTAGATAGAGCAGATTCATAACTAATCATTTAGAGTAGCAAATCGGACAGCAGGCACACTGGACTTCCTTCTCAGGCAGCACGAGATCTGATGTCTCTAAGGCCTCCCTGTAGAATGATGGCATCCTCAAGATGGCGGGCTCATATATACTGAGTTGAGTGTGGTGCTTGGTATAACTGGATCTCGCCCTCTCCTCTCAGGGCATTGGCAATATTTACAAGGCGGACACACTCCTCTATTCCCCTCGCCTCGACTCGACTTGGCCATACGATACCGCACAGTCTTTGTGCAAGAGACGGTTATAATGTATAACTGGTTTTCACTGGCTCGGTCACGAGGCAGTGCATGATTAACAAACAGGATATGACCATATGGAAATACTGGTCATATGAGAGCTAGTCACGCGGCCATTAGTCACTCAAAATAACTTGTACCGTATGTGTAACTACCTTGTACTGGTACCGGCCTCCACACCATGCTATATCAGGGTTCGATACATTAACGGGGTTCTTAACTGCTCACGGCTCTAACAGCTTCAGGGTAGGCACCAAAGTCGTCTCTCGTTGTCGTGGGTCCGTGAAAAGGACGAAGAGCAGGAGGATGAATATAAGAAAGATTCACTTGATTTAGAGGTATATAAACAATTTTA